>KI422503.1:51690-113745 GCA_000473375.1 Anopheles culicifacies
GAAAGTAACATTTATACGCCGATTTTGTTTTGGTTCCTTCCTTTTGATTAGCTTGAACGGTCATTTGAAACACAGTCATCTTATCAGCACTCCAAGAATTGCTCACCATGTACGCATACAGAAACTGAAACATTCCCCTCCAGCACAACCTTGCCATTGGTTCGTAGATGGCAAAAATTGCACACAATCGTAACCATCGAACGGGGATCAGCTTCCCAAATGGGTCTACAAACTGTGGTTTGTATTGAAACAGCATTGGAGGAACCAGACTAGCAGGCAAGAGTAACAACGAGAGCAAATAGGCATGCCCGGCCTTTCCTTATCAATGCTGATAGAATCGTTTGGCCGCGTATCATCGAGAGTCGGTGGAATGCGATCACATCAGTCACAACCGAACAACGATCGTGTACAGTGTTTATTTGGCAGCAGCTACCATTCGAGTTCGAGATTTAATCGGTTAAACGTGTAAAGTGCACTATACTGAGACGATGCAAAGCGACAATTAAGTGTCGTGTTTAATACAGCAAAATGAGTAAAACCACAGCGGAATCCAGCACGCTGAGCGGTGCCGTATTGCTGGAATGGAAGAATCTAACCGTTAGCGTGCAACCTTCATCCGATCGACAGTTGGCATCCGCAAATCAGTGGCACGGTCGGCCAGGACATCAAAAAAAGAAAGAAATCACTCTCCTTCGAAATGGTACGCAAAAGGCATTCGTTTCCGGCGACGATTCGCTCAAATTGTGCTGATAGTGAGCTTGCTTGCTTGCAAACCTTGATCTAGAGTCGATCGTCGACTGTCATCCGTTAATGAGATTGTGACAAAGTTGCAACTTCGTCAGCTCATCATAGCCCGGTAGAGTGGAACATCTATTACATTTTGTCCCTTTTTGCAGCCAACGGAGCAGTACGTTCGGAAAACTTAGTGGCAATTATGGGTCCAAGGTTAGTAGAGTCCGGTCTGGGAGGACGGCTTTCACAATACAAACAACGAACACTTGTTCAAAAGCGTTGTACAGCGTAAAACGAACAACAGTCTTACGGTATTATGCAACCTATGAAAGTTCTCCCTTTGCCGATTCGTTCTACACACAATCGCTAACAAGCATGAACATGCGATCATTGTGGATAAGAATGTCCCAATCCTCATTGCAGTTGTAAACCTATCCAAGCGTAACAGCACTACACTAATATTAACCAACTCAACCACATTTATTCCCTGCAGTGGTGCCGGAAAAACGACGCTACTGGCCGCCATCTCGATGCGAATTACGGGTTCTACCACCGTTCATGGCAAGGTGCTTATCAACGGTCTGTACGTGACCAGGACGCAGATGAAACAGCTGACCGGATTCGTACCACAGTACGAGATCGCCCTACAGACATTGACCGTTGCCGAGCATCTAACCTTTGTGGTAGGTCCTGTAGCCAGCTTGTGATTGTAGGATCGCTCTCAGAAGCACGGACAGATAACTTTGTTTGCCAAAACAAACTCCACTACTGCTGAGTGCGCAACCAAACGCAAGTTAGGGATGGTCCCAACAAAACTAACGTCTATCTGCCTGTCTTTTCCATAGGCTAGACTCAAAAATGTTGGCTACGTCACCGTGTTGCGCATCGTCAATGAGCTCGGTTTGCAGGGCTGTTGGGACACACGGATCGCTCGGCTGTCGGGTGGTGAGCGAAAGAAGGTAAATTTAGCTGGCGAGTTGCTTACCGAGCCGGACATTCTCTTCTGTGACGAACCCACAACGGGATTGGACAGTTTCAATGCTGCATCGGTCATGAAAACACTCCAGTGCCTGTGTGCAAACGGACGACGTGCCGTCATCTGCACGATCCATGATCCTCCTTCGCAAGTGTTTCAATGCTTTAGTGACGTTATCCTGATGCAAGACGGTGGAACCGTATTCTATCAAGGACCAACAGCTGATCGTGTAGACTTTTTTAATTCGTAAGTCCCAATTCCACACGCTCTTCCAAACACGCTTCTCATATAAGCAAATCGCTTCTTCACAGCATTGGCAAACAGCTTCCTACGAGTGGAAATCCTGCCGACTTTTACTTCCAACTTGTCAGTCCCGATGCGAGCACGTTTGCTGCCAGTCAAGCAGAGGAAGCCATTCACCGGTACGAGGTTGTGCGCAAGGCATGTCGTGAAAATATCGCTCGTAAGTGTCTCATGACTCGGTACCATCAGGCAAAGATCATCCAGAAGCTCGCCAACAACAAGCATCGCGTGTGTCGGGCAAAACAGCTGCTGATACTGCTCCATCGTACGGCTCTCGATAGTTTTCGTAATGTGCGCGAGTATCTTACAGTGACGGCAATATTTTTGGTAAGCATCCCGCAACAAACTGTTTCGCTGCCACAAGTAATGAACTACTGCTCTACATTCCCACCGCAGTTTACCAGCGTTGTGATAGCGGCCCTTTACTACGAAGTACGTCCAGCTACGCAAACATCTATTCAGGACATTCGTGGAGCACTGTTTCTCATGATAAGTGAGTTGGTGTACACCATCAGTTACGGTGTGTTCTACACGTTTCCCTCCGAGATGCCACTGATCCGTCGGGAGGTCGGCGAGAAGAGTTACAACCTTTCCGTGTACTACGTCCACAAAGTGCTGTACAGTGTGCCGAGAGCATTCTTCGAGTCATTTCTATTCATCGGTGTGGTGTATGCGTTTGTTGGCTTCACAACGGATATCGTCACGTACTGCTGCATGTCACTAGTGTCGAGTGGTGCGAGTATACTAGCGATGGCTTACGGTATGTTGTATCTGTTGATACACCTTCCATCAACACACACTTGCAGCTAACATTCTTGATGGTTCATTGCAGGCTATTTGCTTTCCTGTACAACCGGCACAATGAACATGGCCATCGAGACAAGCAACATCGTGTTTCTAGCCTTTATGCTTCTTGGTGGACTGTATCTTAACCTGCGAGCGTTTCCGCTGCTCAAGTATCTCTCATTTTTCTTCTTCGCCAGCGAGGGAGTCTCCGTGTACTATTGGTTACCGATGGAGTCGATACCGTGCAATGGGACGTCCAATGTCAACGAAACAACCACCTGTCTAGCGAACGGGAAAGCCGTTCTGGAGGATGCCGGATACGCTACGTCTTATGAGGCGCTCCATCTGAACTATCTGATCATGGCGATAGAAATTGTCTTGGTGCACCTGCTGGCGTACCTGTTGCTGCGGAAGTTTGTCCGTAAGGCGGGATTCTACTGATCCGTCCAAACGATCCGGAGGGTGTACGATCATTAGCGGGCAATAAAAGTTTACAGCTGTAATTGTATCGCGCACACCATTTGCTCGGTACAGCCATCATCATTGTACAGGATGCATCCATTCAAATTTACACTCAAATTTGTGTGTGTGTGTTTTTTACACTCGCCAATCCTTCTGTGCTCAACCGAAGTTAGGCCACCGAACACTTTCGTCGTAATGGATTTTAATGTAAGTTTCCTTTTGGTACGATCGCTTCCATTCGGCTACTACTACTTCATCCCCATCTTGCCGGTCGGTCATAGGGCTGGAACCGTACCGTCTGGAAAGTTTGGCTTGAAGCAAACATCCATACAGCGCACTTCCAATAAAACATCTCAGCTCTCCAGTAGCTTACACCAGCTTCACCGGTAAGCCGGAGCATTAAACAAGTAGGTAACAACATTAAACGAGAAAACAATTATTTCCATAGTTTTTAGCGCAATGCCGCAAAAAAAAAGAAGATGCCGCCGGAAAACCGGAATCGGAAGATCCAAAGCCTCCGGTTGCCATCAGCAACTTGGGAATGCATGCAGAGCGGGTGTGTATTTTTTCCACTGTAGGAAATGTTTTCAGCTGGTGCGATCCGCTCTACGCACAATAAAGCAAACCAAAGGAAAAAAATGCAATTACATTTTTTTTTTGCTTGCGTACAAATTCCATCAGACAACATTTCTCCATGCGAACATATCCTAAAGCTAATTGATAGATAGCATAAAGCATTATGTAGATTATTTTTCTTTCGATAAAAAGATTTTCATCTGGCATGGAATGTGAGGGAGATGAGCGTGAGTTTACTTTAGAAACATTCTTCCGCTGTTTCTTCCGCAAAACTGTTTCCTTTCAACTGTAAATGGGCACTTTTGCACATGAATCCATATTACTTTTTATGGCAATAATTCCCCAAGAGCGATCTTGGAGAGCGATCGAGAACACTACACTTGATCGATCATCCGAGAAGAATGTTCCACAAAAATGTGACGTTTAATGATAAGGACATCGTTTCCAAATGTTCTTCTTCAAGACCATCCGAGAGAGGAGGTCCAGCAAATGAAGTCGTTATAATACAATTATAACATGCTCGACAACGGCCACACACACACACCCAAGAGACGGAGCATACCGAAGCGAGCCACCGATTATTATCATTAAACATTCGCCTCACAATTAGTGCGTGCGCAAGTGTATGTGTGTGTGTGTAAAATAGGCGTATAATTTACGGCCCAAAAATACCGGCAGACCAGATTGACCAGATTTTCCCTTCGGCTAATCGGTGTTGTTTATGGCACTTTTTGTGGTACCGGTGTATTTTGGAGGGAAGGTATTTGGGTGTGCGTTTTTCCTACTTCTACTTCTCGCCATTTATGCTTTGTCGAACACGGCGAACATTTGGCCGTGGCGGGGTGAACGATGGCGGAGGGGGGGGGGTGGAAGTAATGGTGAGCCGAGTGCAGTTATGTTGCGTGTGTGTTTCTCCTTTTTATCTGTTCGCACCCTTTGATGGTGCTTTCGTGTACTCTTTTAATAATGCCCAAGCAGAGGATGTTGTGGTTGCCCCAGCAGCCAGCCAGCCAGCCTCCCATCAGGTTTAGGCTAATTGATTTTACTCGCGCCTTTTTTTTATATTCGGCGTGGACTACCCTCACTGTTATCCTTCTTCTCCTTTTGCTGTTCGGTTGTTGTGTGGCCGCGATCTGTTGTTACAGTGCGTTCCCGATGGATTAATTGTACGTTAAACTGTGCTAGTTGTTAAAACAGAAACACATTCATGGTAGCTTCACCATCAGGTGAATTCAGGCGAATTAGAAAGAAGAGCGAACGGCTGGGACGGTGGTGTGTGGTGGGGGAAAACAAAAAAATGCCTAAAGACGGCCTAAACGCGTGCCCAAAATCGAGCGTAAATAGCCGACTATAATCGGAAAGAGAAAAATGGGCATCAGCCATCGTTTGCTACCGTTTGAGATCTTCATTTGTTGGTCGAGCGTGTAAGTGCAGCACTGATTGTGCTGGTGCTTCCTTCCACAATCTGCGGAAGTTCCGGTTTTAATGCGGATCGATTCTTTTACGAAACCTGTTACGTTTGCACCTGTACGGGGTGTTGGTTCTGGTTGTACTTAAACCAATAGTTTGGTTGTTTTTTTCTTCCCTCCGCTAATGCTGGAGTTTGTGAAACACTCCTAAAATATACACAATTAAAGGGGCGCCTACTTTTTGTTGTTATGTTGTATATTCTATTCAAGAACTAATGGATCAGCGTTCAGGCACCCCACAATGATTCAAGAGCTTGCCAAGTTCTAGGTGGAAAAATCGCTCTATAAAGTTCTTCTTAAAAATTGGAGATGTGTAAGACAGAATTTACTATTTACTAATAAATGTATGCTTTGTAATACACTATTCCCTCTATCCCTCATTCCTACAGATCTCCTTCGTACCGGGAAAGAAACATTGTAAAATATACACAAACTTAAATACTTACTTTTCTTCATCGACTCCTCTCAGCGGCCCTTCGTCCAATCCATTTCCATTTGCTTCTCCGTCAGCTGGTTTGCTGCATAGCGGAAATGGAAATCAATCAGAACGAGAGCTAGTTCTACTTATCCTGATTAAGATGTTCCAGTTCTTGTTGAAAAAGAAAACCCCTAAACGAGCACGGAAAACGAAAATGATTCATAATGGCATAACATAAACATTAACCAGTAAGAGCCGTCTAGCCACTATGAATCCTGTGCTGTTTTCTTTCATATACATGCAAGGTTTGATTGATATCGCTTTGAAAACATTGCGTCTCTTGTTTCTCTAACCTATCGATTTATAGTACGATGTCCTTTCAGCTGCATTCGGTCGCACACGATACTCACACAATTCTAGGCGCAAACGAACTATCCGAATAAGTTAAGGCGCCACGATCGCCACGTTCTACCTTCTAACAAGTTGCATTTGTTCGGTTCGGCCTGCTGGACGTTGGGTTTTGTTTGAGCACTGTGATGATAGCCATGTGTCGGAGCTGAAAGCGCGATGCAATTATCATTCGGAACCTTTTCAAACACATCCTCATCCTCATAATGGCATGTCCCTATCTCATTTTAGATTCTTTAGCCCGATATATGTTTCGTGTCGTGTTTAAAATGGTATTCTTTTGCACTATCCTGATTATGTATGCTAATTTGAACACGCATTCCTATAATTTGTTTCTATTTCTTTTTCTTTTTTCATTACGATCAACGTGAATTTGGTTTTAAATGGTCTTAAACGTCAACAAGATCTTTATCATGATCAACAATAACAATCACCGATCGATCACCCAAATACGACGGGATGGGACTTTTTATACCATCGTTCCTGCCTCCATAAATGTCTTCAATGTGGATGGGGCATTGGTTCACCCATTACATTGCTTATCGGGTACGTGGCTCGGCTTGGTCGTTCCTTTTTAATTTACCGCTGCTTGCAGTAGCCGAAAAACTTTATGAATCGTGTGCAACAAAAGTTGATGAATGGTCGCGTAAGGTTTAGTTATTGGTCTAGTGGTTTAGTAACAACGCGATTATGACCATAGTTGTGGAGTAGCGTACAGTTGTAAGAGTAGAGTATAATAGTTAGTTGTAATCAAGGTGTTATTGAAGAACGCAAGTTACGTTAGGAATGGGGAAAACAAGGAAAGTCAAACGTGATAAAATAAAGAAACAATTAAAAGTTAAACAAAACAAACGTTAGCAAATAATAAACGATGGCGTTGCTGCAGAACGGTCACACAGGCACACACATAAGCAACACGCCACAATACACAGATATTAACAAAAAAGGTGCGCTCTGCGGCGTGTGTGTTGGGACGCGAGGCTGCTCGAGGTCTAGGGTTTGGTCAGCAAGAACAAGATTTCTTCTGGCTCGTGTCCGACTTTGTTCCAACCAGGCCGAACCGTTCGGAATCGATAACCTCACCGGTGTTTAATAGTTTGTCATTCATTAAAATCTGTGGCAAATATAGATAGAGAGAAGCCGGTAGCATAAATCATCCGCTCGCTAACCAATCATCAGGGCCAGTAAGGATAGTTACCTTATTAACTAACGATTTGGCCGCTTCTTCAATGTTAACGTTCTCCTTTGCCGACGTTTCGAACCATCCGGCAAACCCGTGCTCCTTGACATATTCGTCCAGTTTGGCGGGTGTCGTCACAATTCCCTGCTTTTGTTGGTCACTCTACGGAATGCAGCAAACACCAAAAAAAGATAAGTTTGCGTGATGAGCGAACGAAATAGAACGAGCGAGCCAAATAGGCAGCTTGTTGGTACCTTGTTGGCTAAGAGTATGCACGGAATTGGTTTGCCATCGGGAAGTTGCACTTTGGAGTCGAGATCGTTTTTCCACTTGATCACAGCGTCGAATGTGGCACTGCGCGTAACGTCGAAAACGATGAATGCACCTACTGCTTCCTTGTAGTAAACACGGGTCATGTTACCAAACCGTTCCTGGCCTAAAAGTAGAAAAGAAAAATCAGCATCGCTTTTTACCGAACCAACCAACGACCTTCTTACCGGCAATATCCCACAGCTGGAGGCGGATGATCGTGTTCTGGTCCCAATTGAGCACTTTGAGCGCAAAGTCCACCCCGATAGTGGCGCGATAGTTTTGGCTGAAGAACTGGTGCACATAACGCTTGATGAAGGACGTCTTGCCAGTACCGAGCTCGCCAATGACGAGAATTTTGTAAAGATGCTCACGCTTCTCGGCCTGTCCGGTCGCCATGGTTGCCTGTCGAAGTACGAAATGAAAGTTTGTTCGTATTTTTGCAACAACCAGATAACCAGATAGCATGATTTTCAAGTCCCCGCCCCTTCGTCGCCATATCATATCCGTCGGTTATCCAAAAATCTGTCCAATCCACTCTAGGTTCAATGGCCCCCGGCGCTACCAAGTGCACTGCTCAGAACCTATTAAAGAACAATGTTGCAAGCCCATTTCGTGGATCCAACAACAAGCTACCAGAGATAACACGAATCTGATAACGATGATTTACTAGCACCAAAGTATGGAAGCAACGTTGCACTTAGTGTATCATCTTCTTCATATTTTGGATGCACCGTCTGAAGTATCTGCGGTACGCAAATACGAAGTAACATCATTTAGAGAATAATAAGTTGCTCAACGAATTGCTTGATCATTTGAGACCTTAGCAGACACGCTCAAACGAACACCATATTCCAGTTCACTTTGCAGTGCTTTGTTAACTCTTGAAACATTGGATAAACGGCGTTCGATTTCATATAATTATAGGAATGCGATCACCAACAACGTTTCACTTCATTCACACACATCACATGTACACAAACGCACACACATACATAAACGGTGTCGGAATCAGTTTTATACATAGGCGCCATGGGATCGCGATCACTTCGTAACTAGCAGAACTGCAGTAGAAGTTTTGCACAAGCATTGAAGTCTAAAAAGGATCCAGGGACAGGGGCCAACGACACTTACCGATTGGTCGGAGGCCCCTTTCTCGAGTAGCAGATCACCGTGCGGGGACATCTTGCTCTCGAGGTAGTCCTCCGACTCGAGCGAATACTCGCCGGACTCGAGCGCGCTCGATAGCAGGGAGGAGGAGGATCGTGGCGGCTTGCCTGTCAGCAGCTCTTCCTCTTCTGGCGTGTAGAAGGTCGGCTGTTCGACGTATGCAATGCGTCGCAGCGAACCCTCGCTAGTGTTGTTTTGACTATTGTCGTCGTACGAACCACCACCACCACCTCCAACGCCGATCAGCTCGTCTAGCGAGCGTGAGGTGCTACCGATCGAGGCAAATGTCCCCGACTGGGCACCGCTATCCAGTCCCGTGGAAGGTACCGCAAGCGTTGCGGCCACCGACCGGCCACCAGCAGGCTTAACGATAGAGGAGGTTCTGTCCGGGCGTACCTGTGTTCCGATATCAAAAACTATTGCCGGTTCGTTTGCAATGGTGTCGCCCTGTTGTTCCTCGTCTTGCTTGTTCTCCGCTTGCCCTTTGTTGTCCGCACTGACGTTCACTGGATCCTGTTGCTGGTCAGACTGCTGCTGCTGTTGCAGTTCACGTTGCTGTTCGATCGATTTAAATCCAGAATTGTTGGGATTCTTTAGGCTGTTACCCAGCTGATATGGTTTAGCCGCTTCCTGTGTACGTACCGTAGAAGCTGCCTTACTTGCCGAAGTCGATGCCGATGAGGACGACGACGACGACAAGTCTTGCTGCTGCCCACTAGTGGCGCCCGCTGCCGATTTGTCAACCGTCGCTGGACTCTTGTTGCCTCCTTTTGATCGCGCTGTTCCTCCGGATCCGGTGGCCGAACTCGCTCCTCTCGCTTTCCTCATAAAACCGTCTATTTCCTCGTCGACGACAATCGACGACGGTGGTGCAACGTCCTGGGAATCAAAGTTGGTGGCTGACTCGCTACCGCTCGTCACCGTCACTACCGGTTGCTGGAAGAATCTCTCCCGAATCGACAGCGATGCACGCGGCTGTGGCAAGGGTGGCAATTCTGCTATTCCTTCGCCTGCTCCACCACCACTTCCTCCTCCTCCTCCTCCTGCTGCTATTGACCCTGCGCCGGAGTTGGTAATGTTCTCGATGGAAAACTTATTGATCTCCGCAATGTAATCGCCACTCAGCAGACTGGACAGACGCGCATCAACGGACGACGTGGATGACGATGACTGTTGCGTACGAATGGCAGCGATCAACTGTGGCGATTGTTCATTCCCGATTGATACCCTCGGTGACGGGACAGAAACGCTGTCTGAGCTAATTGGTTTAGAGTCGATTGCGAGCTCCCTGTTCTCAGTCACAGAGTTTCGAGCAATGTTGAGACCTGCGAGGAGAGAATTATCAACATCATCAGCATACTGCATGTGATGGTGGTAGTAACCGAACCACCAGTCGAGTTTACGAACCAACACGACGGACGGTTTGCCACAACCGAACGAAGTCGGTCTGGCTTCGTCGCTTGGGATGTAACTAAAAACCGGAAGAAGCCTTACCATTGCTCATGCCGCCATCGGTCTCCTCATCATCCAGGGAGGTTTCTATCGTCGAGGGTTTAACCAAGTTGCGTGTGAGCGTGATTTTCATTTCAGTTCGTTTGGCCCTTAAGGCCGTCGGTTCGGATTCGAGCTGCCGCACCAGAACGGGCGATGGTGGATCGACCGAGGTACCATCCTCCCTGTCGCCATCTTGGTACAGCTCAGTGCCCGAGACAAACATGGCACCTTCCGGCGTTTGGCGCTTAATGCTGAGCGGAGTCTCGAGTGTTCCGGACGATATCTCATCACCCTCCGATGCTCCACCACCCGTTGTTGCCGGTGTTCCCTCCGGATTTGGTGCAACCTTCGAGGACTTGGAACGTCCAGCGAGTTTCTTCATAAAACTAGCGGCACGACTGGGCTTGCGCGTTTTCTTCTGTCGCTGTTTATCCTTTCCTTCAAGCAGCATATCTTCGTCCGAACGTGCTCCTAGCATTGCTGCCTCACGTATCGGATCTTCCTTGATCGCCGGCAGGCTTTCGGTCGACTTGAGTACGGTGTCGAAAGAAGTTTCGGTTGTCGTTGGTGAAGCAGGTGGTGGTGGAGAAGGGGTGGCCGGAAGCAACTCATCCGTACCGCCACTCACCACACCCGAATCACCACCGAGCGAGCTTGTCTCGGACGATTTCGCCGATGAGTCCTTCCGACCTCGCTTCGGGATAAGTTTTTGCGCGTTGCTGCGCAGTTTCTTGAACGATAGGCCACGCTTCTTCTTCGGTTTCTTCTCCGGTGAGCTGAGACCCGCATCGGACATTGACACGTCCGACTCCACCACCACGAACTCCACCGGACTGTCCTCGGATTCGCCGCGCGTTAGACGCCGCGTTGCCGGTGATTGCTCCATATTATCGCGGAGTCTTATCCCGGTACTCGATGGACGGTCGCGATCCGCCGTTCACTTAGGGATTCGGCTAAATGAATGGTGTTCGTTTTCGGGAGAATGTCCAGCAGCCAGCGAGAACAGCAACAACAGCCGTATTCGATGCCCGCGAGGCGTTTGTGCGCGCGTTGCGACCGTCGGGTCTAATTCGATTAGCAAGCCGAGCGAACGAATTGCGCCCACGACACCTGTCGTCCGTAGAGTGTGCTGCACCAAAACAAAACACCTCACGGCACTAATGAAAGCGAAAGATTCACACAACGACCCAGCTGTGACAGTGGCTGGAGGTAGGGTGTAGTTACCGCAGTTCCGTTCCGTGCCGGCTGCTATAGAACAGGTTCCAGAACGGTTGTTTTCCTTCGGTGCCGTTCCGGTACACGTCCTTTCGATTCCACACCCTCGTGTTTCACTCTATTCTCTTCCCTACCAGAGGATTGGCCGGTGTCAGATTTCACGTCGCGTCGACTTTGAGAACGACTTCACACGCACCGTAACTACTAGCAGCGTACACACAATGTCAGCGCTTTTCAGAATGTTTTCCCTGTTCTGGGACTCTTATTGCTCTCTTCTTAGCGCTTCAGCTTCCGCTCAATCGCACGACAAGACTAACTCGAGCGCATCCCTGCGATCTGCTTGATGCTGCGGGCACGCGAATCCCCAACTCCGATTGGGATCTTGGTCTATGATTCTCATCCATTCTGGAACATTACGACATGTCACTTGCTTCATCGTCGCCCTCCATTATTATCAAGCAAATATTATTGGCTACCCACTGCTGTTTTGTAGCGATTGCGCAAGCCTTATCGATGGCCTCGATCTTTGGAATGTTGCTACCGATTTCAATCCTGACTGCAAAAAAGGACTTTTCAACTCGGTGGTGACGCAAGGTAATAAGGAATTCGATCATCAACGATCATCGGGGTATTGCAATACTAGACGGACGAAAAATGAAGCCAAATTGATGCGTGAATGTTTTCACCGAATTAATATTCTTCTAGAGTTCTCCATTCCAACGCCGCCATTGCATCAATATGACAGTAAGCCGCTGTGCCGTTTAATTTGCCGTAAAAAGCACAGGCTACAAACATCGTAAAATGTCTCGATGACACTTTATTAATCAACCCGTTTCTCGTGGCTGAGGTTTTAACCTGTTCGTCCAGATTCATCCAAAAACACCCTTCCGAAGGGGGGCCCTCTTTTACCGGGAGCTAGTTGCAACTCTGCAGTTGCCATACACACTTCAGTGCACATCAACGACGCGTATTATACACAAAAATGTGCCCGTAACTCTATATTGCCGTTGTAATTATATCTAAAGTCAATTGAAGCAGGTTTCTTTACCACAAACTACAACAAACCCTTCATCGTTCCCTCGCACACAACACCAAAAGCTTGTTGGTGCAGGCGATGGTGGTTGAAATGCGACATTCGACGGCGTAACAGGAAGGTGGAAGTGTCCTTCCCTCACCTGGACAGAACATGAACACACTCACACGCACGCACGAGTAGTGTAATGTTTAGAAAGTGTGTCCACCACACAAAGTCTGCCTACCGCAGGCGGTTTTTCGCCTATGAAGTTGTAAGACGTTTCTTGACCTCGAGGATTCCATTTGTGCTAGCTAATAAGAGAAGCCTCAGAAAGGATCCCATCCCGGCACCTCAGGCGGGACCGTCTTTTTATTCGAATTACCTTCCTATCGCCGATGCGGAACTGCTGAAAAGGGCTTTTTCCTGTCCTAAACAACAGGAGGAGGGGGAGGAGTCCGTTCGTTATGCCTCACCGAACTACTCCATCATTCCCATCGCACCAAAACGGCCACTCCCCGGGCCGTGTGGTAGCTTATGATACCTTCATTAACGTTGTGAGTGCGTTCTGCCGTACATCGAGTAGTAATAGAGAAAGGACAGAGGCATGGACAGTAACTAAATCCCCTATTACAAATCCTCGACATTTTCCGACATTTCATCTATCGGATTGTAGCTTAGTTGGCATCATCATGCACTACTTCAGACGCTTATCAACTGTCTGAAAAGTCGTCATTTTTTGTCACTCCGTAACGAAGACATTTACCATCGTTATAGAGTATTTACAGCATCTTAATCATACTGCCATGACCTCATCTCGGATCGAAAAAAAATAGAGGATTAAATCGAATCAAGGATGTAGATTCGTATGGAAAAAACCGTTTACCGCTGCTTTTGACCGTAGAGGCCAAAATTCATGATCGACTTTTTCTGCCCATAGATTATGGAACCAGATTAACTGTCGCTTCTAGAATGGACTTTTTTTAGGAATTTATGTATTTACTAGCTCGGAATATCATTGTTATGATTATGTTCGATGGGTAACCGGAAACCACTGATAAGAACGCGCTTGACGAAGTCTTCATGGCAAGAGCCAATTATTGATTATGGTTAGTAGAAATATATCAAACACTCTTAATGGTCCACCGAAAAACTCGATCGTTTTCTCTCAATCTAGGCACGCAAGTCACATTAGCCGTAGCAGCCGTGGCAGCACGTTGTAGACACTTTGAAAACAGTATCCGTCCACGTGAGTCACGTCAGTTTTTCCACGATCGCGCTTTTACAAACAAAGCTCATATCGTTTGCATCTCTATTAACCGACCGGACCAGGTTGAGGGCGCTTAACGCTCGGCAGAGTTTTAGCTGCACGATGCTGCACTTGCTGTTGGAGGAGAAAGTCCGCAATATTGTCGGTGGGTTTTTATCACACTGATGTTTGTTTACTTAGGCTATCAAACACACAACAGTTAAGATATCGCTCCATGTTCACCACAACTAAGAATTGCTTATAGCACCACTATTTCCTATCGTTTCCAGCTGGTGGTTCTAACTGGAACTAATGCGTCAATCAAGTAGAGCGTGACTCATTTCATTTCGAGCGAGAACCTATCCAATTGCAAGTCATAATAAAGTTCGTCATGTGGATACCCGACGGCTGTTCATGAAGGCAAATAAAACCTAATTTACTTGATACTTTTGATTAGAAATTGTCTAATAAGCACTTCGCGTCATTTGATTTTCATTTGAGAACCACACTAAGACAAACCATGACGATTATGCAAACGAGAAGTACCTGCTCCACGGGGACTTTCTCCGGTTTTCCACCACTTGCAGTGCCACTGAGCAATGGCAGCAGATTCCTCAGCCGGGATGACTGTCTACGCAATCTACGCAAAGGGCCCGTCAATCTTGGACCACTTTCGTCCTCACAGTTATCCTCGGAACAGTTAGTATGGCGTCTTGCTGCTGCCACCGCCGTGATAACGGTTGTAACCATCGCTAGTAACTGACTATGAAGGGCTCCCGCAAAGTCCGACAATTGTTCGCGCCGCTTGAATCGTCTTTGCGCACAGCACTAGCCCCTTCGGCAGTCTCATGCACCTTTGCACCAGCTGCCCGTCCACTGACTCAGTGGAGGCGTTCTAGATTCGTTCCCTTTTGCATTCCCACAATAGACGCGGTTGGCTTGGTTTGTTTATTCTCTAGATAAGCGGATGCGCGCGCGACGTTTGCCACAATCGTGGAAAAATAGTGCGTCTCCATACTCGGCTACACACGGGCGCATCAACCACCTCAAGAAAACACGCAAATACAGCAGCCAGCTTGTTGGGATGTACGACTGCTGACATTGGATGCTTATCGGATCGTCGTCGGAGCAACGAACGGACAGAAGGATCATTCTTGGACGGATAAATATAGCAACAAAAGGGATCGGAGAAATGTGTTGATTTAAGCACAAACCACCTACACCCGCAATCACAAACACACATGTACACGTTGCTCTCTCTCTGCAGCTTCTGCTGTTGATGGAGGCACAGGATAACGCTGCACTGTTTGACCTTCGTAGATACGGGACCGTACCGAGAGACCTTGCCTAATAATCTGTGACACTTGCACAGACCACGATTATTCGACAGAAGTAACGAGTTCTTAAGTAATCCCGTGCCCGCGGGATGGAAATATCGTATAATATCGGAGCAAGTTTAGCGACTGCGACCACACTGTTTCCACTCACCCGAAAGCCACGACACACAACACACCAAACACGGGCTGTAACCAATCGCGAACAAACACTAGTGAAGCGTAGTCGTTACTCTTGCACACACGTTCCACTGCTCGGGAACCAAGCGCGATTGATAAGAGATTAAGACGGCTATGAATACGGTTGCTACTCTGGTTGGTGTTGGTGAAGATGGAGTCCACGCTACCGACCCAGAGAGCTTTGAGTCATCTCTTCCTATCCCTGTAGCTTCACCCTTCGCTTTTCCTCGCCCTTTGCACGTGCATGCACATCATATGACAAGGCGGCTTCCGCCATGATGGCAACACACGCGTAGACCATCACACACATAGAATCGTTGATGCTATACAAATCTAAAACACCCAGGACCAAACGGGTTATGTATGGCAGGAGGACAGAGGACCGAGGATAGAACTTTCCGTAAGTGAAAGCGAAAGTGACAAACCGACTGATAAAGAACTACCGCTGACGTATCGCGTCGTGGCAGGCGACCCTATCATCCTGTTGCCTGTCCACGTACGGCAGCTCACTATCTTATCTTCATTCCTCCACAACGCACGGAATGTGTTCCGAACCGAATCCATTAACATAAAAAGCTAAGCTTCCTCCACGTAGGTGACTAGTTTTGGCGCTCCCGTCGTAGAATAAGGTTGGAATCAAAGCAACATTTTGCTCATATTGGATTAGCAGGATAATCAGGTGTTTATAACACAACCCCCACTCAGAATAGCTTTCTCAAGGACAATACTGTCCTTGGTTATGTTAGAATTCCCATACTATGTAACGCGATGAGGTTACCTACAAGTAAAGAATATTTACTTTTACTAACGTACATACCTTCTGAGAGGAGTTGATGTAATGCAAACCATCCGAGGATACCATCCTGCTGGGAATCACTGCGACCGATTAATGTGGAAATTCTTTGTCAACGATATCACAGTTAGTTACTACGGTGGCAGGATCGCTATTACCTCACCATAGAGGATGCAGCTAGTTATTTTAAACACACTACTTCAAATGCACCGTCCTAGACTGCTGTCGAACTGCTTCATGACAAATCGTATCCCTTCTGTTGTTTATTCCACAATCTTGCCTAATCCCTTGAGAGTGACGATGTGTGTTGTTTTGATTTCGCTCTGAACACCGGTGGTAAGGGTGGTTACAGTGCCGTACAAAATAATCAGCTGTTCCAAGCTCAATGTACATGCACATGTTAATACAATTTTAAACAGACGAATTTCTTTTTGGACTTCATATATTGCTGCTTAGTGTGTAGGTCTCAGAACACAACCGAAATCCATATTGAAAACCAATATCAAATGGTAGGAGTTTGCACAAAATCACTGTCCCGTACCGCGTCAGAAACATTGTCAATTATAGATTGCTGATCTCTGACACATGCGCCTAGAGCGCATCCTCGTCCCACAACGATAATGCCGACAAAATACATTTTTATTCGTGTTGTTTCTATGAAGGGAACCTTTGGGGCAGCTTACCAGATAAAAATGCAGAGCATACGCGACACGTTAGAGCCCTACATGGCCACTTGAGTGGCGTTGGACTTAAAAAACATGCAGCGTGAACCTGCATTCTATTTACCGGCTATATAAGTGCCACGTAAACGCATGCTATAGCTTTTCTATCTCTAGTAGAGGAATGAGTTGTACCGACTGAATGTGATATCACTTCGGACATTTCCGCATGCTCCTGACATACAGGGACAATGTAATTCATTTATAATCTAACAATCCTTTTCCAGGAAATATATTTGCTAACCTAAATGTGTATGACTGGAGTTACTTTTCTTTGCAGATGTACCATCGGATGGTCGTGTCCAGCTTGCAAATTTATGCTCCTCGATATACTATACCATGAAATAGATCCATTGCGTCTTATTCCTCTCATACGGCTCAGAAGACTATATTCGTCAAGACGAGTGCAAAGAAAATGAAATTTCCTTTTTTAAACCTTAAGGAGTTTGAAAGAACATCCTGCAAGCAATCAATGAGCAAAACGCTGGAAAGGTGTTATTGGTAGCTGCATTGTTCGTACTTTGTAAAGAACTCTTAAATAAAGGAACTAGAAGCACGATATGCGCTTGTTTCAACACCTAATTTTTGGTAAATTATTACTAAAACAAGTTAGCTAATAATGGCAATTTGTAATGTTTTCCCACTTTGTGCCGTAAGCATATTCTTAACCATCAACTTAACCCGGATGGCTTCAACACTTTAACCACTGTAATCGAACGAAGGAGCAAAAGTGGACCACTATCCCTTGTGCATTAGTGCGTATTGCTCCTGGCTTTGCTCCTATCCAATAGATAGTGTGATACATGTTCGTACGTTACAAACGTAACCATCGTCGCCGGGATGACCCGGGTCAGGTTCGGACCGAGACCTTTATAGAATCCGCGCCACGATTCATATCTGAGATGGAGAAAGAAAGATCAGAAAAAAAGGAAATCATTACTTTTTTCATCCATTTTCTGTTTTTAGTGGTTGTTTGGTTTTGTTTGTAGCGGACGAGGGGTGGTTTTGCACAGCGGCACATTCAATTGCATTTTTTATTTATTTTTTAAATAGATTGTTTCATTGATCTGTTCATTTACTTTCTATTATCCTTACAGTTCAAATTCTAAAAAAAAAACAGTACATCAGAAAAAGTAAGCATAGACACGGTATAGTGGAGAAGTAAGGAAAAGAAGGATATACCTGGTTCGTAAAGTTCGCTTCTAGCAAACAAAATACCCGACATTTTTCCGGGCTACAAACACACTGCCCATTGCTTTAATTCGCGTGACAAACATTTACACAACAGTTTCTTTACGTGATTCTCGAGTTGCTTGAAATTGTTGATTGCTTTAATTCGGGTGTCAAATTGCGCCGTTGCATGCTGTAGAGCTGATCGTTTGATAATGAATTATTATTGCCCTAGGTTTTTCATCGCATTCTACACACGCACCATATTCTGTAGCATTTCATCATCCTACCAGGGAAAGATTCGGAGTTTCCTTATCGCTTTCAAAAGTTCAGTCTGTCTCAACAATCACTTGCTGCTTGCGTCGCAATTTAAATTCATAACAATCCATTCCAGTTCTTTTTGATTTTTTTTTTTGCATTTGCTCCGTTCCGAGATGCCAACCAACACAGCCAACGCACTATCGGTAACGAACAGTAGACAACATACGACTGATAACCAATAGAAACGTTTGAGGACCCGAAGTTTGGTAGAAGACTATAATAAGTTCATGTGCTTTGTTTTTCTAATCTGCTACCTTAGCCATCCTTTCTCCTTCCTCGTATTTTATGGTTCTTCCTAAGTAAATCCAATTATTCCTGTGGATATTTTCACTTTCATTATTGTAGAATTTTTATGCTTTAATGTAGGCAAACATAAGTCGCCTCTTTACCAGTTGAAATATACTTAAGTAGTAACTACACTTCTTGTGGATGTGATTACTATCTAACTATTAAAAGTTGATCTGTTTGAAATTTTCTCTCTGTTTAGGGGAGGCTTCCTGTTTCAGTTGCCGTTGACTCTGCTCTTCTGTTGTTGTATTGCTTTGTAATATAAATCGACCGAAATTCAAACATTAATCTGCTTGTTGAGTTAACCACTTGTCACGTTCCTCGCCGAGAGCACAGCTCGAAGTAGACGTTTTGCCATTACCTATACTATACTTCCTCCCACATTGTGACAAGATAAGACGAGCATTACGGTGACAACCGAAATAACAGTCTCACGCCACTTGATAAAATGTGCTAATCAATGTATCATACCAGCAGATAACAACGCAAATGACAAAGAAAACACACTATGGTTTGCATTACACAATCGGAACTTAGCGCTGAAAAGTTATATGACGATTTTAAATCATTTGCAATCCCTTACAACATTTACCAACTGTTTTAGGCTATTGGATGAATTGCCACCAAGCCGCGATCTTGAACATTACATCTTGTTTTGAAAATAACTGATTTAATTATATGTATTTAGGTGGTGCTGTATCAAAATTTGCTTGCATTAATGATAGAAGTAAAAATAACGTTAATTATAACAACAATTGTAATAGTAATAATAATTACTGATGCAAAGAGTTGCTCCTTTCACACGTCCTAACACTATCTTTCACGTCCAATGTGAGAAGCTAACGAGAGATACAAATAAATAGATATGCCATGCTGTTGCGCCCATGTTGCGCAAACATATACACACACACGATAGTGACGATGGAATTGAAACGACTTACACGCTAAACGAGCATCGTTCGGGAGCCCTGAGACCAGGGTACGTGTGCAGGTGGCTTAAGAGGAGGATATCCGAGAAGCGATGCTCTCGAGAGCAGGAATGGAGCGAAACGGCCTCATCCGCGATGGACGGGACAGTCGAGAGGGAGGGTGAGAAGATGGGACCGGTCCACCCGTTAAATAGAAGCAGATCGACATTTCGCCGTTAAGCTTTGTTCTTAGTGGTTGGTGAACTTCTCATAGATCAACATCACTAAGCAAATGTTGGGCGTTACGTGCACTAAATACGGCATGAGACCTTTATAGAACCCTGACACCCGTTCGTACCTCCATGTCAGCTTCACGCAATCCCAGGTGCCCTTATAGCTATGGTTTTGATCCTGCAAGCGCGCCCGTATTACTTGGTATGGATACGTCCCGGCTGCGGCAATTAATTTTGAAACGGCGGCAAACGTCAAGTACTCGGATGTCGTCTACGTGGATTGATTAGGGAATGATCGCCACATGAAAAGAAACGTAAAATAAATGCGTTAAAAATGTGACAACCAAGGGTAACTCCCACCGCGCCCATGCGCCACAGGGAGAACTGTTACCAGTTTGGCGTCGATCGGCCGCTTGCGATGCTGGTTGTATTTGTTCTTCATTTCCTCGTATGTCATGAACTGGAGTGCTCCGTGCGATACGCCAAACATTCCCGGTACGAATCCCTGCGAAATGACACAAACTCAATAAAAGCTGCAGGATGCAAGGCTAAAGTATTAGCGCTACATACCCTGTAAAGTCCTCGAATGCCCTCCGTGCGATAGATTTTAGTAAGACCATCAACCATACCGGCATACCCGGTACCGGAACCGGCCGCAACGCGCTCATTACACTGAAGACATAGCCTCGTCTTTACCACCCAAATCGGGTTGGTCATGGCAAGCGTTAGAACGCCTGCTTCGGCTGCCGCCAACATGTGGAGCGTAGGTCCTAAGGGTTGCGCCGTATTTCCATCCTGTATCCATGTCTTTATCGTGTTGTAGCTAAAAGGAATCAACGAAGCAGATCAATAATTAGTATTACTATTTGATAGCAAGATGCCAGAGGTTTGCTGAGCAGTACTTACAACATAAAATAAAATCCCCACGCACTTCCGGAACCCCACATATTCGGGGTTACTCCTTTGTAAAGCCCGCGGAAGCCTTCCTGGCGGAAAATCGTCAGAAATGCACTGGTCAATCCGCGATATTGTGGCACCGATGCCGTTCGCCCATCATTAACGGCAAAACGAATCTTTATCAGATCCAGAGGATGTAGGAGAAGTGTCGAAGTGACACCACCGGAAATGCCAGCCATCAGATGCTCATACTTCACGTGGGCTAACCACCCGAAGCTGCCCTTTCCCGCACCGGCTGCCCCGGCTGTTGCTGCCGCTGCAGCCGCAGCTGTCTTATGATTTTTTAAAGTCGACGCCATGATGTTAACGTACTGGACGTTTAGTTATACGTTGCTCAATCGTGCACAATTTCGCACCTTTCTTATTGAAGGTCTGTGTTCTGCAGGTTTGATCTCTTCGCGATCAGCAATTACTATTACTATACTTTTAGCATACGGTCACGATTTCAGCTGCTCAAATTCGTGAATGTTCGTCACTGAACGGTACTGTTTTGTGTTTGCACCGGATCCCGGATCCAGAAACAGGCGTATGACGGATAGTTACAGGAAAGTATACGTCTTTCGCAAAGGGACGAAGCGTATTAAGGAAGATTGCGACTAGATGTCGTCGTTCAGTACAGAAATAAGGCAGAAAAAGGATTGCAGAGAGTTGACAGGTATATACATTATATACAACGTGGATATCAACCGAGACACGATTTACTTCCGGGTCTGTTCCGTGCAACTACAGATTCGCCGTGCTGCCATACATCCGGTTCACCGAGAGACACTACGATGGCTATTGGCTATTGTGATGCTGCTGCTGTTGCTAACCCGCAGACCGTCTGTTGCTTCGTGTACTCTGCTGTTTCTCCTGACCACCTCCAGCAGCTGGTATGTCGTTGGCAGGGAAGTAAGTGCGCGTTAATTTGCTCGCCTTGTTTCGTTGCTGCGTTGCTGCGACGATCCGGACTGCTACAAAAAAACGGCTACCACTGCTGCCACAACACTCCACCGTCCCATCTAGCGACTGATAAGGGCGGTCAGATATGACGTAAACCCGTGCGAGGTGCGGATTTCGTAAGTAGAAGTAGTTGCCACTTGCTCACTTTGCTTCAAGAAAGTTAACATATTGCACATTTTGCTGTGTACTGCAATTTCCGTTGATGTTTTGAGATGTTTCTCTTTTCACACAACTACCGTCAGCACTACTGTTTCCCGATGATGGTCTTTCTTTGCTAAAGAACACAGTCCCACAGTTTTTTTTCCCCGAGCACACGTTTTTCAAGGTCGACCAATAGACAGAAGATATCGATTGTTGGATGTTTCTTCTGCTTTTAGCACAGCTTCATCACCATTTTATTGAAGCAATATTGGCCGTTCCTTCGGGAGTTGTACTCATATCCACGTTACAACACCCGGTTTTTCCTCGGTGGTTCTTAATTTTCCGCGATGTTTCAACACCACCGAACAGAAAGGCACGAAATACACAGAAACCCAGTCGCTAGGTGAAAAAGATGATGAAACGCTCCTTTTGTCTCGTGTCAGTTGTTGCCACACTGTTTGACAACCGAGGACCAACTGTCAAATCGCATCGCCTCAACCGTACAAGGTGGTTCATTTGCTCTGCAATTGGAAAATTAATATTTAATTATTTAAATCAGTCTTGTACAAGAAAACATTCAACAGAATTAAATAATTCTTAAAATTGTTCGATAATATAGCGAATGAATATTATTGTAAGCAATTTTAGCTCCCAAATTAGAGTATAAAGCCACAATTTTATTGTTCTCAAATATTAAGAAAGAAAGGGTTTAGAATATGTAAATTGTCTATCTTTTATTGTAAGTAAATTGGTTTTTATTTCATTTTTTTTTTGTCTACCAGATATTCAACTCAGTTTGAAGCGTGGAATGACTTGTGGGCGTTTCACGATTTCGAATGAATGAAGTCCTCAGATAGCTATTAACTAGAATTTCAGACCCAATTTACTCGAGTTTGGTTTGGACTATGCATGCACATGCGAATCAAACAATAATTTAATACGCATATCAACCATATCTGGTTTAAAATTCGTACTTGCGTTATACCTCAACAAATGATTTTATTTACAAACGGAATTATATGTTCGAGAACTTCCAAACCTCGGTAAAGCACAATTTACAACAAATCAAGATGACTTGCGGCTATGAATGGACACAAAAATTGATAACATTAAAAGCACAATTCATCGTCACTGTCTTCTCAGCATGGACTTATATGGTATATCTGTAACATTGAATTCGTCCCATTCGATAAGGTTCAACAGTAGATAGCATTATTGTAACCTACAGGTAATTTCTCGAGTCATATGACTACACGACACGATAAGTCATTTAAATTAAAGGCAAACCGATTAATTATCGGTAGAAACTCATGAAAACCATCGAAGCTGTAATGACCCAAAAAGATGGGCCGTCCATCCCGCCAGTACATAGTAAAAATTACCTCCGGGAATAACCGTTACGGTTTGTCCATCATTTGCCATCTTTCGGTAAACGAAATTGCCATACATTCGCATAGGAAAATCCACTATTTTCCAGGCATACATTGTCAGGTAATTTGTAGCGTTTCAACAGTTCCATATTTCTTAGTATACCCGTGTCCGTAATACCGTGCCTCCCGGGATCACCGATGAAAATCTGCAATGATCGTTTACTTTAAAATATGACGAAATACACTCTCACCGAAGTAGCTCAGCATTGGTTGCGAATAAAGGAAAGCATGGCGCAAGGCAGGAATTCAGCGCTAATCGGAAATTGATGAACCCTCGCCACACAACCGCCACATGTTTTACCTCCGTTCCAGCACGTGCCAGCCTTTGTATCCATGGGTGCAGATCAGCTGCTATCTCGATATCATAAAACAGGTCGCCTATTAACACCACTTCGTACTGGTTGCTTGTTTGGGTGTCGGCGCCATTGCTGATAAAGTTATCTCCGCTTACCACCAACCGATTACCCGTGATCCCATTAAGCTCAGCGTTCAGTAAAGTGGCCTGTAAAGCGACTGATAACAAGTAAGCCAAAACGCCCCCCGTCGTAGAATAGAAAAAAGATCGAGAAATAAACAAACTTGTGCAATTCTAGTGTATGTAAAGTAAATTATCATACCGGAGTCGATGTCGTTTGCTGTAACACGACTCGCCCCAACCATTAGTGCAGCAATCGCAGAAGCTCCACAGCCGCACCCTACATCCAGCACTGACTTTCCGCGGAAAACGTGGGCCGTGTCAAGAATGAACCTGTATGATAGCGTGCGGCGTTCCAGTGTATCAAAGATACGATCAAACAACATTCCGTGCGCGCTAGACTGTTTCACACTCTTGTACTTTCTCACCTTGTAAGTGCTTGACCTCCGGGCCAGAAAAATCCCCAAAACGGATCCGCGGAGAAACCAGTATCGGCGCCATTGTTGCCGGCGCCAACTGGCTGATGGTAGATGGCACAATCGGGAGTTATAAGGTGCAGTGCGATTTCCGGTGTCATGTGCTGTCGCGATACCACCGTGTTTGATAAGATCTTTTTGCGCACGCTTATCGCTTCCAATTCCTCCCGTGCGCTTTCACGATACGGCGGCGAAGATGGAATCCTTTTTGGGGAGATAAAACACAAATTCAAATAGTACATGTAGACGAAAAAACCCCAATAATTGCAACCGTTTCGTGTGTTCGTGGTAAAACCCGACGCCATGTGGAATGTATTTTTATGCTAGCACGTGCAGTACGAGTTTACTGCCCTTGACCGTTATTAACGGGGGAAAAGACGCGGATTCGCGAACTTCACTGTGTGACAGTTGACAAGCGCTTGGAATGTCCTTCGTTTGGGTCATCTCCTCATGCGCACGCTCCGACGATCACGTCCAACCGACGATCGAACGAAGGCCCACCCGTATGAAGCAGACATAGATTGCAATTTATGCTACGCGTAGGCAACATTGGACCACCCGGACTTAACTGCGGTCAGCAAGATTCGCACAAAATCGCCTTATCCTGTTGTACTCATGTACGGTGACGTTGTCACGTAGCCCAAACACCCAAACCTTGATCAAGGGTAGTTGATCTTGGCGGCAAGATGATATGAACGATACGGGGTTCGGTACACTTTTTTGTCAAAATAAACCGTTGGGAAGCATTGTATCGTTGGGTGCGCAAAACGTGCTGCTATCAGTGCGTTGATCAAACTCCGCCAGAGTTCACTGGTAACAAGTTACGCGGCATCATGTATCGTCATGAACGTTGCCGGCCCCACAGAACGGAAAGGTGATCAGCGAATACGCGATCATTACGTAAATTATGTGATAGAAAGAATTCGATGCGTGCATTGGATAATGACCTCAGATATGTTTCGCCTGATGAACTTTTGATTTAGACAATTTGTGGATTATTTAACTTGATTTAGTTACAGTATTTTCGCGTGTATAACAACACCTTTTATGTCTAGGATATTGATTTCATATGATCGCCAATTTATGCAATAAATACTGGAGTTTCTAAATGGGTGTTTTTATAAACTTATCCATTCCTATGACTTTTTGTAAAGATTGTTTGAAACCAACGCCAGTTCATCGCGATCACATGTCCTAACGATACGCAATCACTCACGTGTCCCAATCGAGGGCACAAAGTGGACGAACGACGGTTCCCAAACCACAAATACGACGAAAGTGAAATTGGGACCATCGTTACAATAACGGTGCATCATTCCAGCTATATGTTCTTTCACACCTTATGTTTTCGTGTTACTTCTTTCCTGCGAAACCGATCCCCACGGTTTCGGACCTTGAACCGTCCATAGGTACTCTTCTAGCAAGCGACAGACTTGCCTGGGAAGGTGGACAAAGTGGTGGCTGCGGTTGCTACGAAGGGTTTAATAGCACACAACATCAAACCACGTAGCAACCGGACCATCCGATCGACCGGTAGGTATTGTAGCAAAACATTTCTATATGCTAAAAATAGCACTTGCCGACTTTGTTCTTTTCGATTCACGCAATGGTCGTTTTCGGACCGGTCGACGTAACATGAAACGGGTTGACGTATACGTAAACGACGCGAATACGAACCAATTTACGCGCCCAATTGGTTTCGATTCTTACGATGGTCAGTTTAATCGGTGCACAACGAATAAACAATAACTACGCGTTCGTCCGGCGCGAGTATGATGACTTCCTACGAGTCGATGTGTAAGACGAGCCCTCTCGACTACGTTCGACCGGCCACGCCAGCCTAATGACCTTCTTCGGGAAAGTAAAACGGTTCTATTTCGTTGCAAACAAATTTATGTAGTTGGCTCATAGTATAGCAAAAGAAATTAAATCATCCACAAAGGGTTTTTACGCTATCTCCTAAACAAAACATTCGCTGACGATAGGAAAACTTGCTAATTAATCTATCTACTTCCATTTTATCCTAAAATTTTCCATAAACTCTCCACACTGTTGCGTAGTCATTGTTGTTAGTTTTTAATTAGCAGTTTTAATTTCCCCTCTAGAGATTGGTGGCTTACTTACTGTGCTGTTGGAGGAGTAGCTACATCCGAAGGGGTAGATCGCGACGACCCTAATCCATCGGTTCCATATTGCTTTGCCGCACTTCTATAGCGACACCATCGGTTCATCTGGCGGGTTTCACTCACGCTAGTATTTGTTGTACCGGACGTAGTAGTAACACCAGCAGTGCGAAATTTAACGGCCTTACATGTGATGGTGTGGAAAGTACGCTCCAGCCGCAACCTCCGGACGACGTAGACAAGGCCAGCGCCATTGATTTGGCTACTGATCGCGTGACGCGCGATCTGCGACATGTTTTTCCCGCGATGGCTAAAAGACGGCAAGGAACAAACACACGGAGATAGCGAGAGAAAAGAACGAGATTAATTGCTTGCGTGTGTGATGTGTTTTTGTAGCACCGACCGCTACCATTAAAGACAAAAAAGAAAAACAATCATTCTCTAATGTCTGCTGCGCAACCCCGTTTTGTTGTGGAGCGAACCTTTATCAACCATCATCACAACAACCAGTTTTGCGCGGTGCTGTTCCGAAACGATTCTGCAGACACAAACAAGTATAGCTTTGCAAGGAAGTGTGTGTTTAGCCTAATATTACCTTAGATACAGCTACTGCATAGTTTAACAAAATGCGTAAACAAACAAGCATCAAACAGGATCTTCTTGTTGACGAAAATAGAAACACTCGTTTGTATTATCGGCACACTTTTTGATTCTACCACTGGGGTATTCCCATTATGCATTCCCAACACGCGGGACTATGTTACGGATCTTAGCCTTGTAGAAATCCTCCCTAAATATAACTTTACCTAGCTGGTAATGCATTTCAATATCGAAACAAATAGTTTCCTACAGCTATACATCATGCTCGACTCATTTGCAAAGCATTCATTCATGCCGAACGAACTACGATGCTGTAACCGGATTTGTGAAACGTGAAGCTTCACGACACACTGCCCAGAGAATGATGACTTGCGAAGATTTGGAGAAACTGTGCTCGTATTCAAATATTTGACAATGTTCAGAAAGCCGTACGATCGCTTCGAAGTTTTGGCATGGACTTTGATCAAATATCTTCGGCATGAAGAGAGTACCGCCCGGTGTTAATGTATGATCAAAGGTCGCTGTGGAGAGCGTACATTGACGTCAGATGACGTGTCCTCCCAATCGGAGTTGGCCACAAATATGCACCTTTTAGCAGATAGAATGTCTCGCGAAGAAATAGTCCAAGATCCGGAACGATTGTATCCGTTTGACCCAAGGACTACAGCTTGAGGTAACAAAAATGGAACAGGTTATTCAGCAAAGTTTCCATCGACCGGTGAACCAACTTTTCCGTAGAGGATGGATTTTCTACCGGCTCGTTTCTACGAAATGAACCGCACTCGTCGCCCGGGGTGGGTGCAGTTGCACAAAACCCCCCCGGCGCGGTTTTCGCTACGGATCTTCTGGATTTTCCCAGTTTAACCTATCCGGCCCAAACGAATTGCGCGAAACCTGTTCCTCCCAGTAGACCTCAAACTCGGACACACGCACACACTCAGATGCACTATCATGCGTTCGGGTGGTTTGGCAATGTGTTGTGCACGAATGCGACTCGCGTTTCGCGTTCGGGCTTTGCTTCCCACTGCGGGTGGGGATAGCATCTATAAAAGCATGCGTAATCGACTTTACTTCGTGTATTTTACAATCAGCCTTAAGCGTAAAACATTTACCCACGAACGTGTTTCGCATTTCGTACCGTATCAATTCTACGCCAAACAGTGACGTTTTCGTACGCGCGTGCTAAACCACATCGTCTCAGCGAGAAACTACCGCAAACAAGCGTTTGGAATTACGCAATAACGGCGTGTGAAGAGGCAGTGATAACAAATAATTCCAGCAAAATGGTGATAGCTACTAAAATCCGTACCAGCAGCAGCATTGAGGATAGCATTGACGCCAAGTTGGCGAACATGTACATCGACACCAACAGCAAGGATACCACCGCTGGTGAAATGTGCCACGAACCGATTGGTGCAACCGTTCGACGTGCCCTCGTTGCCGCCAAACATGAGGATCGAGCCATCGTCGGATTGTCCGAATCGATAAACGCTCTCTCGAAGACGCCGGAAGATTTTCTCTTCTGCTTTCTGGCTGCTTCGGGAAATCCGGCCAACCACATGCATCAGGTGTTGCTGGAGGCGTTCTGTTTCGAGCATGACATTTACATAATTAAGGTATGTTCAGCTAGGAGTCGGCACGGTTGGTTGAACCATCACCGTCATACCGCATTACATACGCTCTGCTGAGTTCTATTTTCGCTTCGTTCGGGTTAGCCACTGGAATGATGCAATGATAACAATGTTTTAGCTGGAGCGTACAGACGATGTTCTCGACTTTTCCATGCAATACTAATGATTGTTTTCCATCTTTTATTTACAGGTTGATAGCGCGGAAAAGTTAAGCCGAATGCTCGGTACCCAGCGTATCGAATCCTGTGCCTTACTGCAGAAGAGCTGGTCCGAGAAATGTACAGAAACCATCACCGATGTGGAGGACCAGCTCGTCGATTACTGTGAGGAACACTGGGAAGCTCCTATTAAGCCAGTTATCAAGCTACCGGAAAAGTAACCCTCGCCACGTGTTCAATGTATCTAAGAGATGACGTGAAAATCCCTCAACAAAAATCTTTGCCGAAGCTGCAAAGTGTCCTCTGATAGGAAGAAAGATGCAGAGTTACTGCCGATCTTGATTCATTGCCACCAGATGGATGGATATCAAGGGTCGAGCAAGTGTGATCATACCAGTGAGACAACGGTGCGTCAGTACGTGTTTGAAGTGCTTTAATTTCACTGAACTATACAAGTGAATGATCAAGTACGATCGTTTCGTTCAAATGCTCACACGATTGTGAAGAAAGCGTTCAAAAGTGAGTTCAAACCAATAGTGTGTGCGTTGATTAATCGTTGAAGCTCGGTGATCGAAAAGAAACAATCATACATATAACTATTGAAACGTGTAAAAGGCTGCTAAACACAATGATAAAGTCCTCATATACAAGAGAGTGTCGTTATAGACATCGATAAGAAAAAGTGTTAACAAAACAATGTGTGTATAAAATGCAACATCACATAAGACATCTACTATCGGTTTAAATAAGTACTGAAGAATGCAAGAACAAATTAAATAAAAGAATTTATACTACATTCAATAAATGACGCTGCGTGTTCTTATTTGTTGGACGAACTCCGAAATGATATTGATAACGTTTGGCGAATAAGGTGGCCAAGCCCATTTACGGCTATCAAACAAGGAATTCCATGCAACACTACACATATAGATTTTGAAGCTGATAACCGTTATGCCATTTCCTCGACTGCTGATAACAAGTACAAGTACCAAATTCATAATCAGCGTTCGATACATTGAGAAGCACCTGTCGTAATTTGAAGGAAATCTCCAGAAGGAATTTTTTTTAGGAACATCCATCCATTTCACATGTTCAACACGTGCCTTCCTTACATGAAATACATATTCCCGTTAATTTCTGTGAATCATTCATCTCACACCGCTTCTGAAGGGTTAGTTGTTTGTTTTATGCTCTCTTTCCTTGATCACATGATCTTCTATCGCCACACCACCAGAAATTCTTCCAAAACACAGATTTATTGCATCATTTTGTCGCATTTTCGCGCCCCCTTAACCGAGTGGCGTGCCCCCTTCGAGAGGGTCAAAAAGGGGGAGGATGTTCCTCGCCAAAATGATTCACGTTCGTACAGGTTCATTCCCGTTCGGTACATCTGAAACTGACTGATAAAAATGCTCGTCCATTGCGCAAGTGCGCCCATTGCGCTCAAGTAATACACCCCCTAGATTTCATTCATGGAAACGAAGAGTCGTTGTAAGCCCTATACACATTGCAAATTCCGAAAGCGCGCGTCTAGTGTTTGTGGTGGTGAGACGACCGCGACCTAGTATTACAAGCATAAAAGTACCTTGCTACAGCAAATGCTGATTCATTGCGTGCCGAACAGGCCAGTGTGAGAGTAATCTTCGCGTGTGCCAATAGTTGGCAAGAGTTTCCACTTTAGAAAAGACTTTTAAATTGAAGAATTGTGGTTTATGAACTGTGTTTGCTGAAGAATTGTTATCTTTCTTTGTTGAAGAAAAGAAAGAGTTTCAATTGGTGCCATCGTCATTTCACAACCTTACTCAACGGCGCACTTCTGTGTTTGCTGTAGTTTGCGACTTCTATCAGCTTTTCCCCCAGTGGGAGGTGAAAGTAGACGGCGTTTCATAGAAAGGGCAGCACCCGTGTGTGCGAACTGGCATCCTCGTCTAGTAATCGAACGAAGCATAACATGGTTCTGAAAGCATCGGATGAAGGAAAGATGGTGGAGGCGAATGGTTTCCACACGGTTGGCATTGGTTCGAGCGCACGGAAGGCACTGTTGAGTGCGCTGGAAGACAAGCGTCTCGTCGTTGGATTGGGTAGTGCTATTCGCAGTTTGGCCGCTAATCCAGAACAGTACAATTTCTGCTTTTTGGCTCCGACCGAGGACCATGGTGAGAGTGGCAGTCACATGCAGGAGGTACTAATGGAAGCATTTTGCTTTGAGCACGACATTTATATCATACGGGTAAGGTGTAATTAGTGCGATACTCTTCCTAACGTGGCCTTTCACTAACTCGCGCCTCTTTCCACAGGTTGATAGTGCGGACAAACTCAGCCGTCTGGTACAATCACCGGTTATTGCTTCATGTGCATTGGTACGCAAGCTACCAGCGAAAACGGCTAGACGCATGAGTAGCGCCTTCCGTCGATCGGAGAGCATCCTTATCGAGCACTGTGAGCTTTACTGGGATGAACCACACAAACCCGTTATCAAATTACCGGAAAAGTGAGCGGGATACAACTTCCGGTTTACTGAACGTGACGATGAAATCACTCTTTAAGAAGGCAACGCTCGACGTGGAGCGACCTGGTACTCTACAATGCGGAATATTCTCCACTCACATACCTAGGCACTAACTAGGCCAAATTCAGGGCCATAAGTTTGAAGTCCTTTATCATATAGCGGGTTGATACCCGGACGATACGTTAGCATAAGCTAAGGATAGCTAAGATTAGCTAAGGATACCTACGGAGCTGGAGCTGCTCATATTAGACCTGATAAGGGTCTTGCGAACGATTGCGCAACCACGCGTACGATTGTTGCAAAGTGTGGTAATCATTCTACATAGTTTTACGTTGTACTTACTTTGAAAATTAAAATAAAAGATCTTCACCGATGTAAACAGACGTGTACGTAAATAAAACGTCAACCGAAGTGCGAATGTCACCCAAATAACAAATATCGCCCTGCTGCCAAAGCTCATCACTTCACGTATAACATGATATGAGCGCCACCTAGTGGGAAAAAAGTACAACTAAAGCGCTTTTATGTGAAACAATGCATAAAGCTCTTTTATGTTTCTTTCATGCTCACACGTTTTCTTTCCCTAATTGTTTTCCAGACAATTATCGGCTTTGTCGACCATTCTTTTCTTATTTTATTAATATTGCTTTCACGTTCAAATTGTAAACCTAGCAGCAGGATTAAAAGACCCGCCAGACAAGAGATATGTAACAGTTTGGGAACAAGGGACAACACAACACACATGTACGGGCTGCTTACCTACGATATGATACAGTTCTTATTTTCCTTCTCGAAATGCTGATTGCCAACACCGGAAGTCTGCAATTGCTTTCGCTTTCTGGCACACGCCAGCGAGTTGTTTGGCATATAGTGTATCCGAGTGCCTCCGTACGAGGTGCGCCGGAGCGGAAGCTCATACACATCATCATCGGCACTGGAGGAGCTGGATGAGCACGTGGAGCAAACACTACGCGTATCCGAGTCATCTACAGGTCGCTGTTCCCGATGCTGCGAGTGATGATGCCGACGGTAGTTGTCGGTTTCGTCCTCTGCCAGCTCATCGTCATCCGAGGCGTAACTTCTCCGGTGGCTCTGCTCGTCGCGGGTATTATGGCGTCGGCGACGAGGTGAACGTCTGCTGGAGGAACCGTGACGATCACCAGTGCGATCGTGCCGATCGTGTGAATGCTGTTGCTGCGACACCGAATGATGATGACGCCGGGATGAGGAACCACTTTCGTAGCGATCGTAATCGGATCTTCTTTTAGATGATTTAGCTGCCCGATTTCGCTGTCCACCATTTCGCTGACAGTAGCTCTTTGTGCGGGGCAACGAGTCCTGGAAATCTCCCTCGAAACGAACTTCCTTCTTGATAACTGAAATAAAAAGATCAACCCTAAGTTAGTAACCATGCTCTGATGTGATCGATTCGGTTGTTCTACCTATGGGTGGTGGTGTCGGAAGCTCCACGATAGAATGCGACGCATCCGAGGCATTTTGGTTTTGTTCGTCCGCGTCATCGCCCATCGCGACGACACTGTCTTCTATTGGCATAGGCGTGGGGCTGTTGGTTCCGCTGAAACTCGGAGATCCACTGCCCGGTGCTAGACAACGGTTAAGTTCTGGCATGGAGGATGTTAGAATTGGTCCAGCGTTCCCACTAGCGGGCCCGTTCGTTGTGCCAGTTTGTGTCCGAACGGTGGCAGCAGCTGTAGTAACTGAGATCGTCTCGCTTCCCGCACGTTCCGATTGCCAGTGCTGTTCAAGACTGTGTCCCAAGTCGGTCAAATCAAGCGGTTGACGACTGCGATCCTTGTGTAACAACCGATTCAGTTCCGGAGAACACTGAGGAATGCGATGTCGATTTGAGTCGCCCACACCACCGCTTGACGCATCGGTCGTCGTTTCTGTCGTGTTGGAAGTAGGACTTAGCAGATGTCCCCGATCGCTACTACCGTTGGTGGTTTCGTGGCTTTGTACTTCATGATCGTTGGCTGGGTTTGCCGGCTCGGTGGTGGCCGTATTATTGGTGGCAGTGGTGGCAAGCGTCGTACTGGTATTACCCGTTGCAGCCGACATCGACGTCGTAATGCTGGTGGCAGCAGTGTAACAGGAAAGAGTCATCTCATCGTTTCCATTACCATCAAAATTAGACTCTACAGTGCTAGTTTCGGTGTGTGGTGGTGAAAGACGTCCAGTGCCTCTTTCTGGACTACGAAGCGGTTCCGGAGATCGGCCGTTCCGATGAGATGGAGAGCTTCGGTATGATTTGGCATTTGTGTGATCAAATTCGTTGCCATCTTCTCGCTGTTGCTGTTCGTCGAGCGTTCGATTGTTGCGTGTGTTTCCATGTAGCAGAACTGCAGCTGCCGGTAAGGAACCATCGGAAGGTGTCGGCGGTTCACCTTTACTGCAGGCTATGGAGCAGTAGATCTCACCACGACGAGGCAAAAACGGACGTCCGAGCAATGAACAGCGACAGGTACTGCATGAGAAACATTGATCTGTCGCATGCCAGTGCTGACCGTCGTGGCTCATTTGGCCCTGATCTACACCGATTGGTTCACTGCAATAATCGCAGTATTCGGCAAACATGGCGTCGAAACAGTGCAGACAGTACGGCTTACCATCTCGCATGATGTACCTAAAATGGGGGAAATTTCATTAGCCTCCATTTCTTTCCCCCAAATGCATCACTCCCACTCACCTCTGGCCGCCAAGCTGTTTATCGCACTCAAAGCAAGCAAAGTGTTTTATGTGCCATGCGCGTCCTTCCGCCTCTGTACATTCGTCTGCCAGGATGATCTGCAATAGAGCACCGATAAGAAAGTAAGCATCACATTCTAACGAAATCAGTATCGTTTTTCTCGTTCCCTACCTCATCACAGGCAGAGCATCGAGGTTTGAGTGTTTCGGCGTGATGTCGTCCACAGTACAGCCGATTCTCACGATGGAAGTAGATTAAATCGACCAACAGCTCCTTGCAAACGCAGCAAGCGAAACAAGCCGGATGCCAGCAGGTGTTGGACTCGAACCGTGACGCAAACACCATCATGTCACCGGAAGACGCACATTCTCCACACTACAATTAACAAAAGAACATAGATATTATTTTTTTAACTGAGAAACAAACAAAAAAGGCCATAGCGCCACATTGTACTTCATCAAGGATACGTACTCGCTCGCAAATTAAGGTGGTCGTTATTTGTTTGACTGTGCCACGTCCCAAAGCTTCCCGTTTGCGCTGGGCCGAGAACAGCTTTAGCTCTTTCCGTTCCTCATCGGTCAGTGAGTGACAGTAGCGAACCTGGAATCGAGAAAATACGATACGTTACGGGAATTCGCTTACGCATAAACAGTTTTTCCCTGCTCTCCCCAATACTCACCTCATTGTCGTGCGGTGGAAGCTGTTGAAGCAGCTGTCGAACTCGATGCCGTTCGCCGATACTGTTTACGTACGGGACCTTATCCTCCGGGATGGCGGAAAAGTACAGATGGACCTGCGCCGGACGGATGATAAAGCGAAAATGTTAAACAAACCGGACACACGCGGGATCAATAGCAGCAAATTGTACACCTTATCGGTGTGTGGTTAGTAGGAGAAAAAAACACGATACAAAGGATAACTGCACGCTCGAGACAAGGAAGTTGTTGCAACGGTTCCACGTGTTCGATCAAGCTAGACAAGTGATTAAAAGCAAACCCGAACATGTCCAGCACGGGACGGTGAAAACGTCCAACGATCCTACAAAGTCCTACGGGTTTGCTACAAGCCGTAGAAGACGAATTCCGATCCAAAAGACGCCGGCGGGAGGGACGGACCGCTTTCTCCCCGCTTCTGGATGAAGGGCGCTTTTGAGCAATAGCGGCCGTTACGTGCATTTGCATATGAATTATACTGATATTCTCTCGGTCCCTTGCTTCAGCATTACCTCAAACCTGTCGGCTGGTTAAACTGGGAGGCCGATTAAAAAATATTTCCAATTACTTCCTTTCGTTTCTTCGTCCGCGGTCGGTGCGCGTCCGTCGTCGTCCGCTTTGTACGCCCATCGCAAAACGACTCCCATCATCGAAGGGAGACACACAGTCGTGTGGGGTATGGTGTTGGTTTTATTTATTAACTTTCCACCGACGGCGCGCGTTCATATGCAAGAACTCCTAAGAAGTGCATTAGACTGTCGCGTTTCGCCAGCAAAGCGCTTGATTGCATGTTTTTTCACTGCTGCCATTGCTAATCCAAAGACATTCATTAGATTAGATCAGGGCAGGGCGACAGAATCCGTACACCATATTCCATATCAGAATGCCGGGAGGCGCAAGCGACATTGGATTTCGAAGATGGAGAACCATTTCACTCCGGGGGACGTAATGGTAATCTCGCGTGTGGCACCGGGCCTCGGTGCAAGGGGAACATAAATAAATAAAGAATCGCGTGCAAACATGTCGCGACATAGGGACACACGGACGAGACCCAATCCCGGTCGGGCTTGATTACGATCGAAAGAACTCCAAATCGGGCAGTGGTTCGCGAGTGGACGTCTTGCGAGATCGAAGTCACCGATAGCCGAAACATGCTCCGAAAGAGCAGAGCGGAGGGGACCAAATGCACAATCGGCTGGCCGCATGGTCGGATGCTTGGAGGGCGGTGTGGACCCACCGGAAGCAGATGATACCCATTACCCAAGGGTTTGGAACTCTGGAGCGGGGCAACAAACTCTCGTAGGGCGAACGGTAGCAATAACACTTCGGCTGACGGCTAGCCCGTAATTAGTACGGACTGTGTGTAAGTGCTGCTATGGGCGAGTTTGAACGCTTGCCGGAGATGCAAAAACTGGAATTATAATTTCCTCTACCTCCCTCAGTATTCATACCACCATGTCTGATAAGTCCTTTAGATCTTTTCTCCGTTGTTCGTGAAGGTGAATGGACCGCTGGCAGCAAACACTAACCACCACCGACAACTGTCACCACGTACCCTCAGTGGCGATTCGCCCATTCTAGGCACCGAGATGCCGCCAGAAGGACCCGCTCCGTTCGCATAAACAGAGATGTGTGTTCTTATTGCACGAGGGCGTAATAGTTCGATTAAAAGATAATACTTGAAAGCTGGTTTGAAAATGCTACAATTTATTTCCATTGCCACTTTACAACTTTATCCTTTAGCGACCAGGCGTCGGAACTTTGCTTCTCGGGTTCTTCTCGTGGGTGGAGAGGGACATCTATTCTTACGAAAGCGGTGCTGCTTTTAATTGATTTCTCCATCTGCCGCCAGTACGGTCTTTATGGTGGACAAGTTTTCTTTACTGTGTTTGTGGGTGTGCGTGTAAAGCTTCAATATCGGAATGTTATCAGCTTGCATCGATTCTACCTCAGACGACAGTACAAAGATTGCGAAAAGCATAAACTTGCCATTTTAAAAACATTCGTTCCTCTCTTCTCTTGCAGTGGCTCACTCGCAGCAGATGTCTCCAAACAACAAAGGACGACGATGCATCGATACAACAAACCCGGCGAAAGTCTCCCTATACGCGAAGACTGGCACAAGGTGAGATGTTTCCCGACTCAAGCTCGTATCAAGCTATCCTGTTCACTCATAATTTTACACCGCAGTGCATTTATTACGTTGTCGAACTAGTTTCTTGCCATTTATGCTTTTTTTACTCTTCCCGTTCATTCTTCTTGGGGTCGTTGTTTTACAAGTTCGCTTGTCGAACGTAGACCCACCAGCGAAGAGCTGACCCACACCACGAGGGGACGCAATGTAATAAAAGCAATGGGAAAAACAGAAAAAAAGGCAGCAGATCAAGCGCCGATCGCTAGCATCGCGAAAGAGCAAACCGTGCTCGAGCACGATGTGTTTGTGTAGGGTGTAATTATGAAATTCCTTTGACCACAGGTACACCGTAGCCAAGAGTGATCAGAAACGATAGGAAGACTCATAAATAAATTGTTAATAATTGATTACGTTTTTAAATACGAACGATCACTTATGCACCCATCTGTCAAACATAGCCTGAGTTGTCAAATTGTAATTGCCAAGTTGCTACTACAATACTAATCCAAAAAGTGATCGTTTGGCACAAAAGGGTTAATGAAGAGAAACTGCAGTAGGAAACAAAGAACAACAGCAACAAGAAATGCAATCTGGAACGTACCTGATCCGGACGTAACCCGGGCGGCACCCAGGTGTACTCCTCCAGTGCGCAGCCACTATCATCATCCGACTGCGAGTAGTTATGACCTCCCATACCGCCACCCGGTCCGACACCTCCTCCACCTCCACCTCCTCCTATTCCAGCACCAGGTCCACCAAGTGGTCCACCAGGTCCCACTATCATTCCCTGGGCTCCCTGGGCCGAACCCATCGAGCTTGGGCCGAGAGCCGTCGAAGGGCCACCGCCATTGCCGGGGCCAAGCAGATGCTGGTGCATTGAGGAATAGGGTATTTGATGCGGATGCTGTGGCATCGATGGCCCAATGAGAGCAGCCGCCGTTGATGGTGATTGAAACGCATGATGGGAAGATCCGATCGACGAATATGTCTGGTGATGCGGGTAGCCTGAACGGACCGATGGAGCATTTGTGGCCGTACTGCTGGTGTTCGACACTGTCGGCATACCGTCGGGTGATTGGGGCTGGAGAGGTGGTAGCATAAAGCAATCTCCTCCAACAACACCACCACCACCATTACCACCCGTGCCAGCAAGGGGAAGGGTCATTCCGGACTGTTGTCCCGGAATGCCTGGTATGCTTGTTGGTGCTCCTGAAAGTGACGGCGGACAGTGGTGGTTTGGTTGTTGATAGAGGTAGGACTGTGGTGGAGGTGCAGGAGGTTTGCCACTATACAGCGGGGGTGACTGAGGACTTCGTAGAGGACTTCGGCCCACATCATACCCGTACGGATGGGCGTGCGCATGATGGGCATGATGAGCATGATGTGATGAGTGATCCTGTTGCTGCTGAGGATGCTGAAGTATCAGCTGATGCTGAGGGTGCCCGTTCTGCGGCTGCGTTTGATGATGTGATTTTTGGTATGGATACGACATTTGTACTGATGGAATATACGATGACACCCTGGATGAGGAATAGAACAAAGACAAGGAGAAATAATTAATTAAACACGGTTTATCCTGAATCTGCTCACAGTGGCAAGAGTCCCATATTTCATATCCTTAAACACTCGCAGATGTAGATATTTCCCGACTGCAAGAATTTGAAGGTATCGAGTTTGATTGTCCAATTACATTTATCTCGTACGAAAGATAAAGAAATTTAATGTCCATTTTATAACAGGTTCATTATTTTTGGAGTCTCCCTGTTTGGTTCGCAATTCCAGTAACGGCTGCCCAATTCCCCACTCGTTTGGTGCAATTGTACAGGAGTTCCATTAATTGTGTTTTCCCTTTTCGTTACCCAAATGGGTTTAATTTGACAAAATCCGGATTTACTTGAAAATCCCTCCAGAAAAGGAATTTCTCACACGCCAAAATCGATTGCACTATGGAACGGTACAACGGTGATCTGGTTGGGTTAAATCCAACCGGAGTGTTTCTTTTTTTATTTGTGGCAGAAACACGTTGCCATTACTCCAGAGCTCCTTTCACCATCGCCAGTTTGCTTTGTATCGTACCGCCGCCGGTTTTGTTGTGCGTGTGCATCCACACTGGAGGATTTCACTTAATTAAATTCGAACCCCAGCTTTAAACCCTTTGAGGCGTCGAACGACACAACAGCAATCCGTGTGTGATGTCGAATTTACGATCGTGAACATTACTTGATTCGCATTGATTGGTCAAGATGATCGTTTTTGCGTCGTCTCAACGTCACCCCAGGATGCACCCTCTGGCCTCACGCAGGAAGGTCAGTGGAAGAACCCATCCGCTTGTTTACTGAAGCAAAACTACGCCATTTGTGAAGGTTTTGCGATCGTAAGCGCACACAACGTTAGAAAGTGTACCGAAGTGCAGATCGAATGGTGTGAGTCACAACAACGTGGTAGTACCTTTGATTGGAAAGGATCTGCCGTGAGAAACGCAGCCGAAATAACAATCCTATGATTTGTGCAATTATGAACCAGCGTCATACATTTCGCCTCATTGTGCCTCACGCGCCCAGCCAAATTAAACGCAAACGGAAAGAGTGAATTCAACCATCCGAAAAAAAAAACAGACAGACCCCAACATAAATTGGTCAATTTTCTTGTACTTTTTAAGTATTCTCGTATTCGTGTAATTTGCTGGCGTTGCGTGGCGTTTGCCTCTTTCTTATTTTTGTCGTATCTTACAAATCCCACAAATACTGGGCGCGCGAATGTCCCACAGGCAACGGTACTGTCCGGGCAGAAAATTGGTGTCCGAAAGCATTTAAGATTCGCTGCATTCAATTCAGCCCGCCACACAGAAGAGGAAAGGAAAGGAAATTTAAATTTTCGTAATCACTATCATTTAGTTGCGTATTTTTGTCGTAAGATAATGGGGACGTCTGTACGTGTCGTTCAGAGGATTGTAAATTGTTTCAGCCACAAGTCGAAATCGGGAATGCAACTAAACAGCGAGATTGTTCCAAGCCATTTATGTCTTATTGAGTTCTTGCGTATCGCAACCAAATAGAATGGGTCAATCGCAGTCAATCGTTCCTGAAAAGTGTCAATCTTTTCCTCAAACAAAGTACTATTTGCTGTACAGTTGAAAAACATTCCAATCCATCCAATTCCGCTCAAGCTCAGTGAAACAAACACATAAATAATGGCACTGCCCCACCCAATCCAACCGATTTGCATACATAATTTCTGCTACAAAAACGTTCCACAAAACGAGATGGGACGGTGATGGAGATAGCATAGCAAAGCGAAGCAAGTTCTGGCGGCTATGTCTGGCTCATTAGCGGCCAGTCTGTCTGCCGGCTCGCTGGTGACCACAAATATTTACTCACTCATTGTTGGCTGACACTGCGACGGAAGCTCCCGTTGTAATCGGTGTTCCCGCTAACGATCCGCCAGCGTTCCCAGCAGCATTTAGTAGCGAGCGCCGTGTCAAGTTCCCGGTGGAAATCTTCGACGACGACGATGACGATGCTGTAGTCGTTGTTGCTGCTGCTGCTGATGATGATGATGTTGATGGATTACTTGCGGCACTAATTTGTTGCTTATGGGCAGGTATCGCTGCCGACGAAGAGGTACCGTTGGTTGCAGCATACGCCAGCGAGCCCGCGATGTCTTGCTCGTGGTCAAAGTTGAGTAGACGTAGTTCCTCTCCGCTGAGATGGAACGTTCGTCGCATACCTGGCCGATGGCATTCGAGACGTTGCTGTTCATCGGCGGCCACCTGTGGCGATGGTTGGCGGGCATCTACGTTGATACCGCTGTCCGATCGCTGTTCGTCCACTTCGGCCTCCAGCTCAGAGCCAAGAAGTTCTACACTATTGCCCAGAAGGAACGAATCGTCCAAAACTGTCACCCGCTTCCGAAGGATCCCGACCGGTGGATTCGGTCGTGGAGAACGCTCACCAGACACAGGAACCGTTGGCATGGCGAGACTGGATCGTGAAGAAGCCGACTTAATAACCGGCGACCCTTTACGGAACCGAAAGGCATCATCCAACGCCGGAGAAGCCGAACTGCTCGCTGGCGGTGACGCCCGGAATCGACTTGATGGCGATTGCTTCTTGGTCGGTAGAGTCGGAATGCTTTTACCGGTAGTAAGCAACTTAGCACTACTATTTCCGGGCGTGACTTCGGACGTTGTGGCCATTTGCTTCGCACTAGCAGCGGCCAATCGTTCGGACGCCGCCTTGCCGTAGATCTGTCGATAGTACTTCTCCTGATTGCCTCCATACAGAAAGCATACCTTCCACCATTGCTTCGTGATGGCCGTTCCGCCACCACCCACCACCGTCGCACTTGCTCCACCAGCGGACGTGCCATTATGATGTGAGGCATTCGTTGACGCTAACCGCACCGTCGATTTCGTGGGACTTTCGCCTGCCGTCATTTTGATCGAGCGGTCTGCTATTTTGAACACTGAACGATACGATCAACACTCTCAAGAAGTCATCACGTTTACTGCCTCTGTGCTCTGGACACTGGGGGTAAGATATTGCTCAAATTTGTCACTTCACTGTTGTGTTTTTTTTGTGTAGATTCTCGAAAGCGTTCTGTCTTATGTTAGCTTTTACGTTTTTTCGTGTATAATGTACGTTTCTTCACTGCTTTTTAAGACGTTTTTTTCCACTCTGTTTGTTCTTAGTGCTCTATCTGTGAAGAAGGTTCAACGGAACTCCACTTTGTTGATTTAAATTCCATTAACGAAACGAGAAGCCTCGAGTAAAGCACGTGATTGAAGAATGTGAACATGTGTGTGTGTATGTGATCGCGCAAGAATAAGAGTTAAAAGGGTCTACGATTGTTTAACAGTCAAATTTGATATCTCTTTAAGCATTTGAATAATTCCGGGCGGCCATTCCGATAAAGCAATACAGCTATTCATCGCAGTCTTCTACTATTCCTTAATTCCCAACGTTATCCAGTACGAGAGGTTTTTATTTTAAATATTTATCATCAATCATGCTGCCGATTATCACTGATCGCTCTAACCTTTCTGCTAGCATTTAAACAGGTGGAATGCTAGCAACATTTTCGATAGAGTGACTCCCTCCGACATAAATGCCTAGCAGCTACATCGGTGATTCTATATTCCTCTCCAAAAAACAGGCCGATGCTCTATAATTGATGATCTTTAATGAAGAAACCCTTGTTTTATGCAATCGCAAACAATGCTCCGATACATCGCAAACGATTAGAATCCTAAACGCGCGGAACAACCATCTGACCAGAATGCTAATTGGCGAACGAGGAGAGTATATTGGGCACCCAAGTATCAAACGATGTGTCTGTATTTCATCTGACGATTTAAGCTTCATTCTAGCCGACTTTCATGCGAGTTACAGTTTGCGTAGTGTCGTCCCAAAGAGACCTGGAGCTTTCAACACAAAATGAGGTTTTCTTTCATTTGCATACTGCCCCCGATCAAGCGCCATTTGGAGCTCCCGGTAGCACTCAAATCGACGGCGATAAAGACGGCGATGCTGGCACATTGCGTTTTGCCCGTAGAAGCATGGAGACGATCGTACATTACGTCCTTCCTTCTGGCATGCGGCAGAGTTGGTATACAAATTAAGATTAACCCATAAAACAGCTCGTAAAAGAGCTCGTCCGGGATTCATCCCTTAAATTTCTTACTGTATCACCTTAAGCTTTTCCCAACCCTCGGTCCACGATCGAGTTTGAGCATCCATCCGAGGAATTTTGTTCGATCGTTTGTTAATTGTTCTCTTTCTTTGAGAGACGATCGAGCGATCAACTATCATCAATCTGTTTCACTACGAAAGTGGGCGATTTGATGTCTCTTTTCTTCGGTCCCTCCTCGAAATGGAATGGGACACTAGGGAATCCTGTGTCCCATCGCCTGTCTGCTATATTTATGAACTTCCTCCAGCCCGGTACTCATTCCTCGGCTTCACTCGTCTCGTCAATCTAAAATGCAAATTACCTATAACCGTACAAAAGCTTCTTTAGCATGGCGTTTGTGGAAGAGGTTTTATAGTTGCAGTTAAGATAGGTAGGTTTGTTATCCTACTTCTACAGATTGACAAGCCGCATCCGGCGCAATATCGCCCGCAATGGGCACTTTGATGGGCAGCAAAACAACCTATTACTATCGTGCGGCTCGATCAGGGACACCAGCAGCCCGACATCTTGATTTTATGCGAGCGCGTGTTGTGTCATTTTTCGAAAAATGTGTTGGAACGCTTTGCGATTTGTGTCTACCATAACCGTTGGCACATTTCACCGGTTTACAGGCGTTGGCAAATGCATGATTTATTGTTTGGTAGCATGTTTCACCGATAAAAGGTCATTTTTCTTCCGGCCGCGAAAGTTTGATTACGTAAACACCCCTTAAGCTTTTCTGCTTCATCTCGAATAGGTGGAACACATTTTTAATGTGAGTTATAAAGAATCTCTGCTAGTCATCTTTTTTTTTCTCTTTCTAATTAACTAGCAATGAAGATCGTTTGATCGTTTTTTGTTTTCAATCATCATTTTCTTAATTCAATCTTAATCTGACGTTGTGATCTTCGATTTCCAAACATATTATTAATCGATTCGTAAAACTAGTTTTTCGCATTACGCTGCCTGATGACGTGGGAGTTCTTCGTTCAAACATTTACCAGCAAGAATGACGAGTAAACACACATCTGACTCGACAACTTCAAGGTTACTTCTTGTGCGCACAGATATAGCGTGTAGCTGCGTGGAGATCTTTGAGTGGTTTCATCATCATCCATCGTCCGCTCTCTGCAAGCGCGAGGAAGAGCGCCAATACAAGATCAATCAATCGAATCCAGGTCCGAGATGGGAAACAGTTCCATCTGAAGCTCTTTCAAACGCACACCGGCATAAAAGTGGTTTTATGCTATCGGTTTGCTATGCTTCTCGAACTGGTCGCCCCGATGGGTGACTGTGCAATTTTTGTCTTGATTCGTTCCTCCCAACATCAACCGATAACAAAGCGCATATACGTGTGTCAATATCTCTTCTTACTCAAACTCAAAATCCATTCAACTAACAGGAATGCTGAATAGATTTAGCCACGGAGTTCACATTTGGAGACATGGAATTGGGAGGTATTTCTGTCGTTTGATGGCCATTTGACAGCAAACGGAAGAAATGTCTTGATTCTTGAAGAGCCGTCACAGCAACAGCCACGATTAGTTGTCGAACAATTGTTTGAGTTTGAATTATTTCACGTAACTTTAATCAGTTGATCTTTAAGCTTGGCTCATGCAAAGAATACTGTCACGGCCCATTTTTTTCTTTTTGGCCAAGAGAAAGCCTTGCGCAAGAGTTGACCGAGATGTTGGCGAAATTTCGAGAGTGAAAAATGAATGTTTCTGCGACATGATAAATGACGACCCGTCGCTCTCGGTGGCTTCCGGGAAACGCACAGGTCACAGGCCTTTTGGGGGTTTTCTGCGTTTGTTTAGTGCTCCGTTAAAACGATCATCCATCAAACAAAACGGCGCCATTTTCCATCCATATTCCAAACTTTCACCCCGCCAATGTGCACATCCTCCCAAAACGGGGCTACCTGAACTGCAAGCTTGCGTTCAGCTCTGGCTGTTTGCACTTTTTGCTATAATTTGTTTGATTAAACTCCCAACCAGTCACACCACGGGATACACCGAACGAAAATTGACCGTGATCCGGAAGCTAATCTGTTCACAGTTCCTGCTCAACCGTTCGAAAGGTTTAAGCTTTCGTTCGATTTTAACTTTTACAGTGAGAGAGTAAAAGTGTGGATATTTTGTTTGTTTACTTTCAAACCCTTGCTTTGCTTCATCGTACAGTTGTTGTTCGATTTAGCGATACATTCAGTTGGGATTTTTTGGGACAATAACTAAAGGTCAAAACGCGACAGGGGTTAATCGATGATGAAATGCCACAGAAAAGTGAAAGTAACAAATCTAGCTGCTGAAATACGGTCAAAGGATTGTACAAATATTAAATTAGTCACACTTTACGCCACCTTAACCACTTGAATGCTACCTAATAAAGTCTAATTTGCTTTCCAATATGTTAATAATTTGAAAATGTGACTCTCAGAAACTGTTAAAAGATTGCTGTTTCACATTGTTTAGCTTAAAGCTACAATACTTTAATTTGATCACGAGTTCGAGCTCGGAGCGATTTTTTTTTCACGTTTCGGTGTTAAGTTTTTTTCCCCATCGGGTCTACCTTTCAATCTCATTTCCCCCATCACAAAGGTCATCCAAGGGCTCAGCAAGAAGGTTTCCGCAGTAATCATTGACCCCCGAGTTCAAGGAAAGGCGCAGTGCAGGAAAGACTTAAGCGATGGTGATGAAGCGAACGACGAAAGCACCCCCGCGAGCCAATCAGTCAAAGCTTTTAGCTCATTTTTAGATGCTCATAAATTCGATTGGGAATTGATTGGATGACGACGGGCGTAGGGTAAAGGCTGGTACGCCTTCCCTATGTTCTAGGCAACGATAGCAACGATCGGTGCCGAGATAGAAAGGATTTGATTATCATGTTCCGTTAGCCACTAGTTTGTCCGGTCCGTAGACACGAGCCCTTTAACTCCCTCTCGTTGTGCGCATTGATTGGGGAGTTTTCGTGCGTTTGGAGGCCGCTGTGCCCACTTCCTAGGTATTTCCTTCCTAATAAGTTTTCAATTTATTCGAACAAGCTCGTAAAACAAGGCTGCGCTCGCTAAAGGCTTGAGCACGGTTGGTCGCAAAGTCATAAATACGTTGCGTTTGTGATGCGATTTCTCAATTTAGCACCAACAGCGTGTGTTTGGTGAGTTCTAGAGTTCCCCGCACGCACGGATCAGCCGCACGCGAAACACCCATCAATACCCGTCCACAGTGTTCCAACGCTAACGATCCGTTTGCACGAAGTAAACAGGTTCTTTATCGTTTCTTCTAATGAAGCACTGTTGAGAGATGAAACGCAAATCAAGATCATAGCGATGGTGGTGCAGTACCTTCCAGCCGCACGAGGTGTTGCAGGTAGGTGAGATCTTACCGAAACAATACAGATAACAAGAGTTAGTGATCTAATAAAACATCTCGCAAGGAAATTAAACGATTGCTAGTGCACCGTCGTATGAAATACGCTCGACGGTCGGTCATACAACCGAGCCTTGCTGGTGACTTTATTATGCCATTTCTGTACGGGTTTTATGCTCCAATTTCATTCCCCAACCGTGTAATTGTTGTCATGCACTGTGAGTGAGAAAATCTACCACTCACAGACCGGTAAGGGAACGCAGTTTTTCCCGTGCTCGTAGCTGAAATTATACGACCCGCCTGCAGCAGGTCGTTGGGTCGTTAAGTCGATTGCATCCCATCGTAAACTGTACGAAAAGTAAAGAAACTAACAAAACCTCGTAAACGAACATTCCGCGCGTATAAAGAAAGCAAGTGAAATGTATCTTAAAACACCTTCAAATTTTATGGCAACTTCCCAGACTCGTGCCATACCACTGTTGGATCGCCATGGGATCATCTGCTGGTGATGGTGAATTATTAGATAACACGCCTGTAAATCGTAATCTGCCGTTTATCGCTATGGCATTATTTACCATCACTTGCCAGATGTGTAGAATGGACGTTTGACTTTACAACGATGCGGGAATGTGGAATGTGTCCAGCAATAATTAAATGAAACCGAAAAGCACCCGCAGGCTAAACGGTGGCCAAACCACAAAAAAACACACACTTCCACCGAATGTAAATCATCGTAAAATGTGAAAAGTCTTACGACCTAAAGCTATGCTGTGGGGGAATGTGGGAATGATGATAACAAATAAAACCTACCCTAAAGGAAAAGGAAACAGAAAATCAACAACACTACAAACAGCATTTTGCTGGGAAAAACGAAAGTTTTCATTCGGCCAAAATCTACCACGATTAACTGAAGATCGTTAGTACACCACGATCACCCGTTTGGTAGTCGAAATAAAGAAAAGAAATGGAACAAGCCGGCAGGATGGAAGTCATTTAGCTAGTTGGAAGAAACGTTTCCATGCGATTTGCGTGAAACTTTGGGAAATCATTAATTAAATGAAGGTGCTTTCATTCCGCTGACGTAAGGACGCGCAAACGCAGCAAGTGGAGGATCGTCTCATCTCATCCCACGAATAAAACACCGAGCTGATCATTATGGCCCATGGTCTGCGTTTCTCGTTAGCCACATATATAGACAATTTTACGGCTTAACGAAACGAACCGAACGATTCCTTCCTTCACGGGCCACAATCGGATTGATTGGGATCGGTAAGGTGTGAGAATTAACGGGCGTACAAACAATTTCACACCTTTCCGTCAAGCAGACGGGACGTCCCTCAAGCATCAGGACACACGAGTGGAAACAAATTTATTCCTTTGCCATCGTCAAACATCTCACCTTTTCTTTGACTGTGAAATGAGCGTCCACTTAAGCACATCGGTTCACCACTGCTTGTCATGCATTAATCCTACATTAATCCAATAATTCACGCAACTCGGGTGGCTTCGCTACTAAAAACGGCGAAAAAAAAAAACAATCACCACCGTCGGTGGTGAATCATTTACGCTACCGCTCTTTTTATGAGATTTTACGTTAAATCGATGTCAGACACACGCTTAACTGGCGTACAGAATGGGTTCGAAATCGATCGGTTCCATCAGAAAAAGGAGAATCAATTTTGTCGATAGATTTTTGAATGTTACATTTTTTTTCCATTGCTCAAAACCTCAAGGAGAAGTAAAGGGAGAAAAAATAAACAAAACCCCATAAAATATTGTTTGTATTTCCGGAGTGCCGTTCCCTCGAACCATCGCACTTCGTGATACCATCCGCTCAAGTTCATGTTCAACTCCCATCAAGTCCGAGCGAAATTACTCCACTTCTCACGCCAATTCTACACACATGCCAAAACATGCGCCTCGTTGCAAGGTGGGAGGCGCGGTCGATAGGAAAGATAAATCATATTAGAAACGGTTTAGTGCCTGAAGAACGGAACGGGCCTCATAACTAACTTCTTTCGTTAGTTCGCACAATGCGCTCCCATTCACGATAAATTTGTTCACACATCTCACCACCGGGCAGGCTCACATACACGCAAACAGACACACACACACACGTGTTCCATGAGGGGTTTTTTTTTATTGCAATCCACCTTCTGTTTGGGGAAGACTGCCATCTCATCATCTCCTACCTTTTCTGCGGCCCGAAAGTCGAAGACTCTATGAGAATTGATGAGGAGCAGAAGAAAATTTAAATCCGGCTAATTGGAAAACAAAATGTGGTTAATCATCGCCGGTCGCTGGGATGTCCGGTTTTGAGGGTTGATTTTATTGCCCATGTTGATGGCCACTACATAACATTTGGGCACTGTAAAGCACACCGGTTTTTTTGATGTTGTACACATATACAGCTCAACCTAAATTCCAAAGTAGAATCGAAAATGTCGAAACACACTAAGAGTTGAACAAGTCTATCATGGACACAACTTGCAAAGGACAACATCTTAGGTTGTTGGAACATTTTCAACGTTGCCTTCTATCAGTTATTATAAAACAACGGTGCACCTAAAACAAACGACCTCTAGTTTCATCGAACCGAATCCAAAGCGCACTTGCCACGAAATACACGAACGATTTGATGGATGAGCTAAGCGACGAAAGTAACCGTTACGGAAAAGACCACCATCAAACGGTCGCGAGTAGAAAAATTATGACAGCAAAAATCCTCCCATCACGGACGAAACCCGTGGCGAAAAAAAGCATTCCTCGCGGCCAAAGTCACCCGCTGAGGGAAACCATTTAAATAATGACGCGTGTGTTGCTTTTTTTGTTTTGGGGGACCAATTCTGCCAAACAAAACAGGGAACGAATCGGGAACGTTTTTCAATCGAAAGTTGTTTTTGTAATCTAATGTTTTATCTTCTGTCTTAACTCAGCACCATTCTCTGTTTAATGAATCGCCTTTTGAAGCCTCCGGTTGAAGTTGGAACATATCGTTCAAACGTTGACACATTTTCGGTTCGTTTCTCTCCAACTCGCGCCGGAAATGGAAACATTCAAAACGAAAGAATTCATCCATTTTTCCCATCAGCACACAGACGTTTTCTGCTGGAGGAAGGTGCATGCTTCTAGTCTATTTTCAATCTCTCCGTGAACATCGAAACTGGGTCATAACTTGGTGAGTCGTCACAGTTTAAGTAACCTGTGTGAGATTAACCTTACCACCCTGCAAGCGTATCGTTCGATCGGAATGAGCAGCTCCAATCGGCATTAATCGAATTTTTTTTAGCTTTGCACCATGTACACCATGTTTTTGTGCGCAACCGTGCTCGTAACATTAAATTTACAGAGTGATTGAAGCTCACTGCTCATGCTCAGTGTGGGTTTCATGATGGTGGCGAAGAATCTCACTATAAATTATTTGGAATCACCAAAAACCCAGCATGAGAAGATCGAAAGCCGCACCGGCTCACCGGTTGCCGTAGAGGAACTACGCAACACCCGCTGCATATGTTGCGACATCTCCAAATTATCTGTTGGCGGCACAGCAAGGCGTCAACAGTTTTTCGCTCGCACGGCAGGCCTCGGACGGCACGGTTAGTGGAAGCCATATTTTTTGTGCGTTAAGTATGGGTGGTGTTGTGTGTAGGTGCCATTTTTTTCCCATTCCACTCAGATTCGGGCGTTTAAATTGCCCACCTTACGTAGCGAACGAAGAGCTCGCTACCAATAAAAGTCCCCGGCGGATTAAAGACGATCGTATGCTTATAAAACAATCCACCGATCCGATAAAAAAGCAATGATGGGGAACAAAGAGAGAGAGAGAGAGAGAGATAGAACAAACAAAATGGTATGATCACATACCGACGCACGGTTGTAGCTTTTCTTATCCGAATCGATTTCGTTTTTATTGATTTATAACACAACACAACGAAAGACTGCAACGGTGAAGAGACAACAAGCGACGAACCCGTCATATGTGCCATCGTAACGTTCACACGACCGCTCATTGCCCGACGATGAAGCGCGCAAACAACGAAAGCATCACGCGCACAGTATGCAATATAATTAAAGTCGCTCATCCTGCTTCAGCATTCCCGCCCATCCCGAACCGCAACCGGTAATTGAAGGCCAATCAAGAGGCAGGCGACGAACCTGCTTGAGCTCGATTCAATAGACCAATGGTGACCTCCTTTACTCCCCCATTCGCTTCCCCATTCGCTCCTCTACTTCTCCAACTAGACGACGACAACAACAGGTGACCCCCGAAGTAGGTTGTGCCGATGATTGATGGTGGGTCGGTAGTCGACGGAAAAATGTGATAGAAGCAGCGTGAAACCGTCGTACATTATCCGGAATGGGTCAGAACAGAAAGGAGCCCTTTTCCGGTACGGGACCTGCTTTATGTGTTGCTGAAAGGCAGGCTTAAACCAACAAACTAGCCCGTGCACCTTTAAAACGATGCCATATTTAAATGTCCATTCCAGAAGGCTTCACTAGGTGTGTGTTTTTTTTCTGTTCGTTCCTCTCCCAGCTCACATGGTAAGCCATCGACAATCGAGTTTCGGAACGGAACGGAACGAACCGATGGGTGATGATGATTGCCTCGAACTATGCTATGCTAATTATCTGCTCAGCTCAACCCGATGCTCCTCTTCACGATGCTCGGCTACCACAAATGCATTTCCATCCTTCTCTCTCCATACTTCCATAAGTTCCCTCCCTGACTTAGTTTCCTTGGCTTCTTTCCACGCCATTACAGTCATCACGCAAAAGCCCCAAAAACACACTGCCCTCTGCCCAGTTCAACCTATCTTGTATGCGCGCGCGTTTGTGTGTGTGGTTTTTGTTTTCCTTTCCCTGCTCCCTCGCTTGCTCACTTCATCCCCCTTGAGCTGATGCCTTTTGCATCACTTGCCTCAATTACTGCGAATTACGTGCGCGTAAAATTGAGCTTGGCACAATCAACGCAACGAAAATGCGGGTTCATAAACGCGTTCGCATTCCCAATCCCACACCAAGCGGGAAACAGGGTTGGGGAGGTTGGGAGCTATGCATTGGGGGCCATTTTCCGATCCCATTCCGAACGGTGGGCGCATTTCCTCGCCCCAGCAGCAAACGGTCTGTCTTTCGGGCATTCGGAGAGGATGAGATTAAAAAACCCAAAAAAAAAAGAAAACAAAGCACAAAAATGCGCTTTACAGTGTGTGATCTGCCATGAAAGCATAGGAGCATTGACAATGATGAGCGCACCACTGTCGGTGCGCGTACAAACAAGCTTTTCGGCCGGCTTTATTAGCTGAGCTTAATTGGATGCGTGTGAATTTTCCACCAACTGCCACACGGCTGAACGACAAAAGTAATAAGCACAAAATTTGAGGTTTCCTTTTGTGACGGGGTCGAACGAAAGTGCAAAAGGTTATTCTACTCGTCGATGTCACTTTTCTGCATGCAGGCGAAGGCAACGAAGAAGTACTTCGCGAGCCAACGAATCAACCTGTCGTTACATCATACCGAACGAGTGGAACTATTTTAAATAATTGGAATAAGAGAACGCACTCGAGTTGAATAATATTTCGGGTTCCTTTTGGTGGCTATTGCTATATTTTTGGTTAGGTCACATTAATTTTCTTCGGGATGCCTCCGGTTCGGTTTTATTCCTTCGTTTTGAGTTATGACTCCATGATTATGCGTTGGCTTTTATATGTGCGTACCACAATTAACAATTCTCTTTCTCTCTTCTTTTACGGAAAGTTTCCATTCCTCCGGGACTTTTACTGATGGATGTTATTTTATTTAAAAACAAAAAAACGCGCTTGTTTCATCTGTCAGAGTAACAGAGAAGCACGATGCTTGCAGTAAGAAGTTTTTCACCAAAAATCCTCCAATTATCGCTACCGAACTCGACCAACACCCCGACGGCTACCAGACAAACCGATACCGCCTCTTGATCATTTATGTTTTCGAGAATTCATATTATAAATGGCCCTTCGAATAAAAACACCAAACTCTCGCCAACGAAACTTCCCGCTTAATCATCCAACATTTCGATAGCCGCAAGCCAAAACACAATCATCTCCCTTTGCGCGTCTGGTGGACGGGTTACTGTGCGTTTGAAAAATGATCACTTTTGCCCTGAAGTAGCAGTCTCCCAGTATCGACTTAATTGCGATCGAGTCACACAACAGAGCCTAGAATAGATGCAACAGTGGCAGTGATTTTTTTATATTTTCCTCACTCACTCCGAGAAGTAAAACAGATACGGCAGCGAGAAACGAAAAGCTTTTGCGTTGATACCATCACGTTGGAAGCATGCTCCCTCCGACATTGGATCCTTTATCCATATGCCAAAAGATGGCGCAACATGATCGAGAAACAAAAGTGCAAAAAACGCACAAAAGCCTTTACTGCTGCTGGCAACGAGGAACAAATTATGAGCCAAAGCAAATAGCTACCACTTCATCTTTGCTCTTTGCATCCTAGCCAACTGGCCAACTGGCAGGTTGATTTGCGTGTTGCTACCACACGCTCTCGGTTCCTCTTTTCCTGTTCTTTTCGCTCGATCTTTGCCCTCCACTCCGAAGCCTCACCACATTCTTTATGAATTCCATCCACGGAACGCCCCAGGCCGTACGGCAAAGCCACAACTTCTTCACGATCCTTTTCTGCTCCACTGTGTTCTTTCGTGTGTGTAAAGGTGCATCAAGCAAGTGACCCTAGCTCGAAGTTCGGGTTCGTCGCTTTACGTCCAACCAAGCTCATTGAAGTCTTTCGTACAGCATGTAGGGAAAAACGCTACGGTAGAGACAGACAAACAAAAAAGCCGTTGAATAAAATGCAGCCCGGTGCCCCGAGGGGATTCTGCTTCACAGCTTCTGGTCGTTCTTGGTGGAGCAGAGCTGCAAGTGCATATCTGTGCCCGTCTCTTTCTTGCCCTGTGTGCATGATGTGTATTATAATACTAATAATAGTTTGAAGAGCCCGTTGGACCATCGAAGGGAAACGTTAAAAGGCACCACAACGCCACAGAACCCTACGTTGGTGTCTTTAACCGTCTGTCGTCTCTTGAAGAAACGTATTCTTGTACCCATTGCTCTTCCTTAGCCGTGATCGTTGAAAATGTTTGCTGTAAACCTACACAGCTCGACAGGAGAGGAAAAGGAACATACAAAAAATAACAACTAGCACCCATTTTCTCCCAGCCATTGAAAGCTTGCGCGAAACTGTGCTGATGCAGAAAATGTTCTGATTCCAATTGTGTAAAAGGTGGGAAGACGAGGGATGCCACAGCTACACTGGTTGCACCTTGCTAAAAGCTTACATTCGCATTGGCAACACTTTTCCGCGCAATTTATTCCTGTGCCTTTTTCCCCTTTTTTTCTGCATTCCCATTTGCAAACCTACACAAGACACTGTGCGATGCAAAACAGTGCAGTTTAACCCTTGAATGCATCATAACTTTACAGCTCGTGTTACGCTCTTTTCCACATTTCTTCTCATTCATCCCAGCCTCTGGAAGGGTTTCTAGCTAGGTGTTCTAACTTAATTTTCTCAGCAGTAATGTTTTGCGCCGTTGCAGCATTCTTTTCACACCCGAGTCGCAATCCACAGAACAGGAACAGAAATACGGGAATAAACTGTGAAAATATGCGACCACCGGTATGCGGTAGAATCTGTGCTTCTTTCTGGCACGTAGTCATGCTGTGGTTTTAGATTTTCGCTACGCAAGAAAGAAATAATTACTTCCTGTTTTGTGCCACAACGTACCCGGTGCAAGGATGCACCACGTACCCTGCAAGATCAGCAAGCATGTAATCGGTGCAACGTAGCGTTAGCATCAACACCACAATCAAACCGATCGTATGGCTTCGTGCGTAACGATTACAAATTATTGCCAACCTCTAACCACTTTCCACTGCCTTTTGGAAGCTCATTCACAGCTTTTCCTCCTGCATCTGCCATCTGGAAGTGTTCTCCCCATACCGCCATTGTTCCCATTTTCGTCTTGAACGCAAACAGAACGGCCGTGTTTGTGTGAGGGAAGGAGAGAAAAAAGGGCAAAAGAAAATGCTCTTCTCATATCGGTGTCATGTCCGCCCCTTATTACGACGCCCTCCGTTGGCAGCAAAAAGGCAAAAGAAAATAGCTTTTTCATGCAGCTGCTGAAGCTTATTATGGTGCGTTTTAAAAATGGAATCTATTTCCATCCCTTCTTTCTGACTTCTGTCTTTCCCTGCGTGACTTTTTGCGGTGTTATCTGTGGAAGAATTTGTTTTACGACTGTTTCATTCTTCGGTTGAAGTGAGTTTCCACACAACCGCCGTGTACCGCAACGCGACCGGCACGTTGCGTTTGAATGATAAAAGAACACGCAACATGACGAGGATCGTTCCGATTTAAGATAACGTGTGTGAGTTTACACGCTCTATACACTTGCCCAAGAGCCCAAGTGACTAATGTACTAAATGTTTGGATGGTCATTTCATTTAGATTTCGTAATGGAACACACATATCTCCAAAATGGTTAAAAGCTTGGCAAAGAAAATTCCCAGCAGCTCGAGCTTTATGTTCCCGAATTTTGCATACCTTTTTTGGCGTATTTCCATTCATCATTGCGGACCGGACGGATACCGCAATCTTTCATGTTTCATATCATATAAAGATCAATCAAGCCAACTGTCAGCATGCTCCAGCTAGTGCTTTAACCAAATTCTACTTTTCCAAACCAAAAAAAAACCCGAAAAAAGCTTAAGTATTTCAATGTGCACGTATGCCGAATGGGATAATTTTATGTCCTGATTTTCATGGACATAAAACTCTAACGATGCTCACATTCTTTACATCAAGCCATGGTTGCTGGACGGTAAAGGGGACGTTCCCGAAAGGGAGGAAATAGAATTAGCGTAAAATAATCCGCTTGCTAGATACATTTTTTGTTTCAGCGCAACACATACAGGCGTTCGCGCGCATCCAGAGTGCTATTTTATGGTGCTGGCAGCGTAATCGGAATACATTGTATGGTGCAGGCGGGAGTGAGGAGATAGGTGCTGTAAAGATTCCTCTTGCCTACAAAAGTGGACTACCCGAGAGCGGGTTGGCTCCATTTGCGGTGATTTACCGTAAGCTGTAGACCTGATCTCGGTCTGGCAGATTGGGATTAAGAGTGTTTTCGCACTTGGCACTAACACGATCCACTCCTATATGCTGTTGGGGTGTTCTTCCTCTTACCGTGTGACCCAGCCTCTAAACCTTATGTGTTTCGGTAACATTCGTGTGTCAGGGCGCGGAGAGATTCGTTCGAACACTTCTAAACACTTCCCAGGCGGTTAGCAGAAGAGAGAAAAAATAACACACACATAAAATGGAAAACGAAGCGCGAAACGAGAGCGTGAATCACATGCGATCACATTGCCCCTTAACTCGATCGCGCCTCGATCATGCAGGAAACAGGCGGCGTTTGTTTCGATTGTTCTTTTGCTTTCTTTCCGACCTCGTGCTCACGTTCCCAAAAAGATACTTGAAGCAACAACAACAAAAAAACAAGTAACATATCGTATCAACAGTCAATTTGATCTCAGGTCATGTTTCTGTCCTCCTAAAGGGAAAGAAATCCCATTTCATGCAACGCCAATGAAGCCCATCAAATGACATACACACACACACACGTTTAATGACATTGCACGACATACCCGTAAGGGTAAAAAGCGGTTCAAATTAACAGCGATCACACGCTCGCGTACCGCCCCTTAACAAAGGGGGTTCGTCGCCTTTACGCACCATACATCGCGTTGAAGTCTTTCGATGTTGTAACCGAAATTTTTAATTTCTTCCTATCGGCATCGGTTTTCATTGATCACCGACACGAAGACGACATTCGCGTGGTGGCTTTCATTCCCGGAGCATGTAAGATTTGCCTCCGCTCGTCTTATTTTCTTGTCTGACCCGACATCAAATGCTTTTATTTTCCCTTCCACCCATTTCACGCGCTCACTGCTATTTTTGTTTTCCTGATCCTTGCCAGTATGTGTGTGTGGTTTCTCCTCAACAGGTTTTGTGTTGTGTCTTGCTTCTTTTTTTTTTCAGGTTGATCGTTTGATTTACGTTTGCTTGGTGCCCGTGGTCGCTCGTGGTGTCTCAAGATACTTCCTTCTTTTTAGTTTTGTCTTCACAAAACCGGTGTCTATTTCCTTTCCCATCCTGTTCAATCTTACCCTCACACAGTCTCCCCGCCAGAGGGAACCGCGATCGGAACTGCGAGTGATCGCGCAACATGTGCTCTCGAGAAGGTGCTCTTCTGGTGGGCGCTCTTCAGTCATATATGTTCCGTACGAGTTTGCCCTAGGAGTGGAGCTAAAAAAACGATCAACTCCCGCCTTACTGGCCAGACATCTAAGCACCCTTCGGATCGCCAACCTCTGCTTGGACTTCCCTCGCCCGTTGGCGACCATTAATCATAATCAACTAATACAACCCTGGACTGTATGGCCGATCATTTCTTGCTCTCCTCACAAATAGAAACAGAGTGAAAGAGAGCAAAATGACTTGCGCAGGATTGGGTTTTGCGCGTTTGTGAGGCGACTAAGATCGAAACCAGGCGTTAAGGGCTTGCGGTTGCCTTTCGATTTTAAGCCGCTTGTATTTTTGTTATTATCTGGGTCCACCGGATCTTGCGTTACATTTGTCGTAATTGCGCCATACGTCCACAAACCACTGTACGTTACAGCGTTGGAGCTTGTGGGATTTGCTCTATTCGTTTCCGTTCCTTCTATGCTGCATACATTAAATAACAGCTTCCGATGCAGGACAAGCATATTCATAACGCGGTCATGAATTGTATAGCGTTTTTTATTGTTGTACTTAACCATGGGAGATTAATGGACATGTTCACAAATATTTTGTCTAACGGATGTGGAACAGTTAGTAATGTGATTAATTTTGATGCAATACCAGTAATTTACGAACTCGCTTCCCTATTGCTAATTTGACTTCTTTCCTGGGAGCATAATGCTTGGTAATGTGTTAACCAATTCCACACACTGATCCGCCAACATAACGCCAAAAGCGCACACACATACGAGTTAAGCTGATTCGATTTCCTTTTAATCTCTGCACACCCGTTCCATCGAAATGTTGAGACATTCGAAAAATAAAACAAACAAACCGATACCGCCAGAAAGAAAACAACTACGCAAACCAAGTACACACAAACACACGGAACTGTGTGCCGAAGGAAAAACGAGTTTTGTCGATCGAATGGCATTTTTGTGAAGCGAATCAACGCATGAGGGAATTATGCACAACACGCAGCCCCTGAGTGGATGCAACCATACCTTATGCGATATGCGATGCAGTAATAACCGTTTTAGTGGCCGGAATCGAGAGCGTTTGGCCGTAAATAAAATACTGAAATGGCTTTGGCAACGACAAATTGTTTCTGAAACATGGTAGTTACTATGTCTTCCTACTACTGGCTGGAAGCAACAAACGCTCAAGTGTACTTCACATTTGCTTTGCTGGTGAAAAATGTACTCAAAACCTAGCGCCCGGAAGCCTGCTCGACTCGAGTACTTCTCTTTTTCGTTTCTTTTTCCGCGCACTAACAACAAATTCCACACTTGCGCCTTTACATTCACAAAAAAAACTACACACATACGCGCTTACACACAAACATACACACTCTAGTAGTGCACATATACAGAGTCACCGTACTGTTGAAAATATTGAACAAAAAGGAAGAAACATGAGGTTGCAACGGGGCCCGCAATACTTTATGATCGCGATCCTCGATCGTTCGTTCGACTCTTGGTCGTCCGCAAAGGGTCTCTCCGTTTGGTGTTGCGATCGATCCCGCTTGCCTGCAGTGCCGTTTCACCTGCACTTCAGCCCGCTGCGAGGTGTGCGCGCGCTCACACAACAGCGACATAAATTGCCTTTTTCGAGTGTTTTCTTTCGTTTTCTCCGCACCGCTCGCGGTTGCCGGCTTTCCCGGGCTAGCTAGCGGGCTGGCGGGCTGCAAAAGGCTTCCGATCCTTTTGATGCTATCACGCACGAGCACGAGATGCAATAAAAGTCACCACAGCATAAACTGAACTGTAGCTATGGTTGCATTTTTGCTTTCATCACTGCACTTCACTGAAAACTTCAAACTTTCATCCTACCATTCATTTGAAATTTCACACACAATTACACAACCATTCCAAGCGGGTTCAAAACGAAAACGAATAGCTAGTTTTGTCTAACCGAAAACTTCCTATAAGCAAAACACACGCAAATGAAACGAAACAATCGCGTCGATCCACGTTCGAATCGTCCAAGATCGTGACTCAAAATGAAAGAGACGATTTTAAATGGCGCAACGGATACCTCGTGGATACTCCATGAAGAGGTGACCGCGAGAGTTTCTCCCTGGTTCCCACCACTGGGAGAGATACAAAGAGAGCACTCGCCGTATGTTAAGCTCACGAGAAGAATTTGTGTTACTCTTTGACTCTTCAAACACGCTAGCCGTTGGCCATCTCTTAATCTACTGCCTTCCATTTCTTGTTACGCTCTAACTTGTCCGCGAGAATCTTTAGTAGGACTTTCGGACGAACCAACCAAGATAGAAGGACCTCCAGCGAGCGCAAATCGTTTTTAAAACACCGACATCGAACTTTTGATGATGGGGAAGGCGCCATCCCTTTAAAGTCAAGCGCGGTAATCAACGAACTGAAACGGAAAAGGGCAGAACAAGGAAACAGGAAATGCTTCCCGATTGAGTGATCGAGGGGTTTGGTTTGCTGCACTTGTTGCTCTACGCTGAGGGTTAATTTAACAGGCCCAAAATTTGTGTTCCGTCCCGGTTCCATGTCACTGATTTTGGTGGGAAAACTTTGAATGAATGGTACCAGATGGATATGCTCACCGACAAAGTGATGCTAATGATTGCTAGGCGATGTAGTGACATGCGTGTAGACGCTTGAACATGTAGACGACATTGTTTTCTATTTTCATCTATATTTTAGTGAGAAGATGAGCTATGTAGCTATCAAATTGTATGCTTGAAGAAAGAAAGAATATAGTTGAAACGCTATTCAGTTTGAACGTGTAACGGGTGCTTAACATTGTACACAGCCAGTTGCTTGAAAGCTTGTATTCAACTCAAGACGTGCATGCAAGCTAGCGGAACAGGAAAATGTTTGATACAACATTGTGTGCAATTGATGCACCGGGTAATGCAGTTTCACCCAGAATGCATCAATTATCATAATTTAATTAAGGAGACTTATCTAAATTGTATTTTAAATAATACGATAAATTAACGAATATTAACATTATTCATTTAAACATTTTCCCAACCAAGTCAACACAATAATAAGAGGATATGTAGGAAACCCTTCCTAGAGCAGTTATTGGAGTTCTTGATTGTCGACGAAAAATATTCTTTTCCAAAGGGGCATAAATAAATATGTTTTGCTCTTCTATATATCCACCGTTCTATATGATCATTCCATTTGGAGTTCATTCACGTGTGCGTTTGAGCAAACAGGCAACGCAAATCTGTTGTCTTTCCGCTCACAACCTTTGATCAGGAAGAAGGGTTTTTGTTCAATGTTTATCCAGAAGCACTAAACAAAATACTCGTTGGAGCAAAAAAAAAATCCAATTCCACCCCAACGCGTTCAGAGCGCAGCAGCAGCAGCAGCAGTCATGAATGCATAACACAAACAAACAAACAAATACATAAACAAACCGAAAGTTAAAACGCAAACCAAACAAAACAACTCAGAAAAAAAACACCCAACGAGATGCAACCGTCTCCAGATCTCCAGCAATACGTCCGAAGAGGCCCAACGAAAGCAGCTCTGTTGGAGATGGAAGACAGGCAGGAAATGAAGGGACAACCCATTGCCGCCCTGCACCCGGCATATCGGCATATGCTGGGCTGGTTTTACTCACTCAGCACCTGCACACTTTCCATCCACTGCGACCATTCATTCGAGTGGTGGAGTTTTTGCCGCCCGTTTCATAGTGTACCACTGCACTTCATTGGAATTAGTCTGAAACCTTTCACCGATGCACTCAGATGCCGATCCACTACCCGCACGGTGCACCAAACATAAATGCATCCAGAACCAATTCATAACAACTTCCATATTCCCAGCGCAGTTGAAGTGTATCAAAATTCACTCGCTGTGGCATATTATTATGATTTGCACATGTGGTCACATTTCCAGAACGAACTCATTTTCCTCCTCATCACATTCGCAACCCTTCCCTTCTTCTTGGTGCAATGAAATGGAACTGCATTGGTTCTTGCGTTCGATGCGCTGCCAGACATTCAATGCATTTTCGCACACATTCACACAAAAAGTGCTAAACAAACCACAGTGTTCGCTCACTGTTTCATATTCAATGGATGAAAAGTCTTTCACTCTCCCTCAATCCAGCTTGTTGAAAAAAAACGAATACACAAAAGGTGAGGTCCTATCTAAACAAAAAAAAAAACAAAAACTAAAGCAGACGAGCTATTCTTGGTCGTAGGTTTGTACATGGTTCACAGAGTCACTGACTGCACCGACTACATCTGGATGGGTACGATGGTATTGTAAGCGATGCAACTGGTGCACCGGCTAGTACATCTCTCCTTCCCATTAAAAACAGCGTGTCCGACGACAAGGTGATCGGTGTCGACGATATGAAACCAGAGCGATAGAGCGAAAAGGGAAACATTCCACCGCCGTGTTATGCTACAGTGAACGCACATGGGGGACTTTTCCTTGCGTTCCTTAATGTTCTGCTTGGCTACCGGTTCGCAAGCATTTTACGCTGCACTCGTATTCTTACCGGTTATATGTACGCTGTCGTTTTCCTAGGAAGCAACTTACCCCATGTACATCCGTATGTGTGCGAGACCACGTACACAAGCGTGGTCATAAAATATAGGAACGCAAACGAAACCAAATCGAACTTCAATCTCCAGATCTTCCCGGGCAGCAGCAAGTGGCAGTCGCGACCCTTTTCTGTGAAGAATAAAACATCCCCCAGAGGAGGGTTTTTTTTTCGGAGAAATTCATTTCCACATCCGTATGAAGGGACTGACATGGAACATGGCACACCCCCAAATCAAGGGGAGAGAATGTCGAAACAGCGTCCCGCGTATTGTTGGTGTGAAAATTCATCGTCTTCGAAAGTTTCTTCGGATTTTGTTCCGCTCGAAGAATGGGAAACGAACCATACCTTTAGGGACGGCTGAAATCAGTCAGGAACTCCTGAATCCAGGAAGGGGAACTCGAGAACATAAATGGTGAGTTTCGCTCGTTCCCTCCTGCAAAACGGAGCGCGATTCGCTTGGTCGGTTATTAATAGAGGAGCAAACAAGACGTGGTCCTTTCTTCTGAAGTTTCCCTGCATACCATAGTGGCATGCAGTGCGAGATTGCATGGAACGATACACCACACGGTAAGTGGATGGAACATTTCCCCGAGTGTGTACACTCGAAAGCAAAGGCTCAATGTGCAATACCTTATCCCGGGCAAAGTGTCAATATCGGACACACGGGAGGATAGAACGTTGAAAATAAGAAGCAAAATTATTGCTCACTGCTGATGAGTTTTATGCTGCTCGTATTACTTATGGGCTCTGCTTATCAGCCATCCTGCAGCGAAAAGAACATTCCGTTTCCAAACCATCCCTTCGGAATCCTCCATTCCATTGCGCGCAGACTCTCGGGGCAGTACTCTTAATAGTCCACCTCACCTACCACAAACGCCGCCATGGAAACGAAGATAAAGATAATCTTGTGCCGAATGAATTGCTAATGCTGCAACAGAGCAAAAAAGTATAAATATACATGCCCTTCACCCTTCACTGTCCCAGTTGCTTGGTTACTCATCAAACTCCATCATAACTCGGGATCATACCTCCCCAACGCGTCTCATAGGATTCTTTATGTTTCACGACCGCCAGAAGGAGGATGGCCTCCAGCAGCATAATGCTCACGCGTTGCTCGCGCAACATAATAACGAGCGGTAGAGTGTTACGGATTTTCCATTGCCCGGTCCTTGGGGTCGAATGCGATTGTGGTACATATGTAGGAAGGGTCTGATTTCCAGCGAAACTACACCCTGTACCGGTCAGCCTGCTGGCTAAATCCCGTTCCATTGCCAGAAGGTTGCCAGCTCCGTGCCCGCGGGAGTGTAGCGATTTAGCAATTTTGGAAATTGAACGTTCACTTTATGCAGGCTGCCTTTTGGACGGGTCCGATATGGGTAATTACAGTACAAGGTTTCTTTACGCTGAACCTTATCTCCATTGCTGACTAATTCCATGGTGTGAGACCGCTTGATAATAGGAACATGGGTATGTCGGGTTATGTATGTAATCGAGGATTTAAAATA
>KI422504.1:8538-34339 GCA_000473375.1 Anopheles culicifacies
ACAGTGTGAATATACCGAATAAGCGGTTGCCGCGATCAAACTTCATAGCCGTTCCTTCCTCCTTTTTCTTCTCGCGGGAAGGGAAGTGAATCCTTGCCAAAAATGATCCTCACCGTCCTAAGTTAATATTAAACCCATAAAATCAAGTTAATCTTCCGGGGCAAAAGCATCTTTAATTAAATTTAATTGACCGTTATTTTTTATGACCATGCTACAGATTTTTTTTTACTTCTTGCCAGAGCTTTGGTACCGTGAAGTAACCATAACCATAGCCACTTTACCGAGCTACGTTAGGAGCGCTGTCGTCATCACTGTGCAATCACCATCACTGAAGAGAGGATTGAAAATGGCTAAAAGTTTCTTTCACGGGTGAAAGTTAGTTCGCTGGTTCAACGATGGCCGTTTGGGCGATGAAGAAGAGCCAGATAAAGACGCGAAGCGAAATTTCACACCGGAAGGCAACAAAAAATTAAGCACAACTGCACGTGTCCCGGCACAAAACTGGATGAAACGAAAAAGAAAATAACAGCAAATAGGTAGGGTTGAGCAACTTTCGTCTATTTGCTATTAAAAAGCATAATGATCACTATCAATCAACAGAGCCGCACCACCCGTTGACATTGGTGTATGCGTTGGTTGTTGTTGCGGCGGTACTAGCATAAAAAGCTAAAGTACGGTTCGTATTGTCTCAATAGAATAGAGAAAGCATCGAGAATGGCAAGGATATAACGAATGCTGAAACCTTGGTATGTCACGTTTGGGGTTTTGGGGAGTACACGCCGAACTTGTTTCGGAATCGGCGCCAGAATTGACTTACGAACAAGGCGCCTCCATTCCTGCACAAGCAAACCCGTTAACTTTCGCGACGTGTTGAAGTGGTGTGGCGCGGCAACACTCCCGGAAGTTCAATACATTGCGAAACAAATCCTTGTATCAATACAGCTCTCCGTTCCGCAATGCTGGCCTGATAGGGTAAGCAATCTGTCCCATTGCTAGATCGATCATTATTTATTCTTGGGCTTTTGTGCAGAATGAAACGGAAGCGACACGAACAATGTGCTAGAGATACCGGATATCAAGATAAAATAGAGAATTGTCATTGCAATAGGAAACATGCTTCCAGCTGAAGTACCGAAAGAAACCGTTAATCACAAGTCCTTACACAGTATTAGTGGGATCTTGAGAAGATCGCGTATAATATACGTAGATATTTGGTGTGCGTATTTCGATAATCACAAATTGATTTTGTGTTCATAAATAATTGGAAAAAAGTAGGACTATCCGGAAAAAGCTACCGCGATACAAAAATCGCGATTTTTTGGGAGGTGAAATAGTGAGGACTGACTATCCAACTAATGGTACAATTAAGCCTTGTAAGCCAGAAATCATTATCGGCATGATCGGCATGATCGAATAGGTCGTTGCCCCTATTACGTCGTTACGAAGAAGAATAAGAACAATAGAATGGCTATCCTATAGTTCGACGAGACCCTCTTAATCCCGAAACCATGAGACGTTTATAGCACGATTTCTTAAGTATATTTGTTCTATTTGTATTTTATATCAAACCAATTACATAGACATCACCTCCTAGGAAATGCAACGAACAAAGCTAAAATTGTTAAACTATTCATGTTTTCTTCGATGATTTTGCAAAAGAACTTAACACAAACTTTGGTTAGATGCATCACAACAAGCATTTATTGTTCTTCCATTTCATTTTTGATTTGGTTACCAAACAGTTTTTTTTCCATCATGATTTTCTCCATTGTTAGTTTTCGATTCGGAGCGGTTCGGTGGCCGAGGAGACCGAGGCGCCGGTCTTCGAACGGATAGGACCGAGGTTCGAATCCCATTCGGGCCGTTCCCCCGTACGCAGGACTGACTATCCTGTTGCGGGTACATTCAAGTCACGGATGCTAGAAATGGCAGGCCAAGACCTCTCGAGGTTGTAGAGCCAGAGAAGAAGAAGAAGAAGTTTTCGATTCTTGAACTATTCCCAGAAATTAGGAAACCATACGACGGGTGGCTAATCGGAACTTGTTTACAGCTTCGAAGAGCGAAGAGGAGATGAAAAGGAAAAAAAGCATCAAGAAACAGATCATGCCGTTTTATCCAGCGCCACAGAACGATTACTAAAATTTAATTAAAACTACTACTACCAGCAATGGAGCTGCACTCTGCTGCCGTTGTCTCGGCATGTGCTGCATCCTAACCGGCAATCCATACACTAACTACTAGGGCTTAATCCAAAGGAGAACAAAACATGTAAACGGTTTGCTTCTTGATTCATCCGCACTCATCCGGATGCTAGTGGAGTCGGTCGGCCGGAATGAAGTAGCAAAGCACAGGGCCCTTCTTCTTCTCGGACGCGCCGCTACCAAGATACCACGGTCTCGAGCGTGAAATGCAGTGTTTTTCGCTGCTCAACAAACCGGAAGTGATTTATAATCCTGCTCAGCCAAGCGTTAATCCAATTCATTTTCAATAACTAACAACAGGACCAGGAGCACGTCGCTAGGCTCCGTCGGGTCGATGACGGTGGGAGGAATCTGAAGACAAACACCCTGCACAATGAAGTGCAGCAACAAGTGCACTTGGTTGATGGTTCCGTAGAGATACCGGTGTACCAGCATCGCTGCAGGAAACCCGTGTGTCTGTATGCAGAGCCCGGCAGAAAGCGTGTACAGCGGCGTTGTAGGGAAGGTGAAACAACAACTGCTGGCAACTCGTCGAACCCTTCGGTCTTACCCGGCGGATCGACACAATTTCTCACGGGAGGGTTATGTTGACCATCACTGATGTGCATGGAGGGCTAACTTGAGCGTGAAGGAGTGTTAACGATAATTAAATCTATTACTCACTCCAGCTGTCGTTGTACCTCGTTTTGGGACTGTTGTATGTAGCGGTTACCTGCGTCTGTTTTAGAGTTCAGTAGTGAAAAATAAATCTTTTTAAATTACAAAAGTGTCCTGCAAATGTTTTATAAATGATCTTCATGAGGTTTTTTTCTTCATTTAATTATCAATTAAATCATCCCAACAATAGACATAGGGTAGGAATTTTTTAAATAGTCATTAATAACATTGCAAGATCTTACGCACCTTTAACCCTATAATTGAACATGCACTAGTGGAGTAGCACAAGCTGGTTACCATAACTCAAATGGTCACTCATGACAAAGAAGAATAATAAACTTTTGACTGACATGTACATTGTGTCTGTGGCACGTGACTTGGCGACGACACATGTGCTTACATTATGTCAGCGGTCTTCGTCCAGGAACATATGTGCGGAGGGATTCTAACAGTCCTGCAAGCGAAACGGCACATGCACGGAGGATAATAGCTTCATTTAATTAAAGTTAACAAGAACAATTTATTGCTCATCATCGAAATAGTTCTAATTATGTTTAAATGGGCTTTATATGAAAGTAGGCATGCTGCAGTGTGCCCCCACTGAAGGGGTAGACGCTTCATGTGCATCATACCGTCATCGGTGGCAGGGAAATTGCAATCACTTTTGGGGATAACATGGGAGGTCTCTACATCACCAACGATGTTCAACGGCAAGACGCACGAGTGTGTGCATGTGTGGCAGCCAGGGATTGCAACGACGCATAATGCTACTGAACTGGAAGGAAAACTAAACTGCGGAGAGCTGCACGGTCGATCATTGGGGGCCATTTAGAATGGAAATTACCCACCGTGTTACCACCAGTGAGCTTTCCGCTGGGAATTTATGCTTGGAGGAGTGCGCTAGGAGGTAGTCTGAGTTACGGGAGGGCATTCCAAACTAGAGACAGGTACATGATTATAGGCAGCATGGTGTTCGATGCCGCACTCAACAGAATCTAGTGCAATTCCACCGCAATGGCATGTGGGGCATGTAAGCAGGTTATTTATTGGAGGCGTTGGCAATTTCCGACTAGAAGCAAAGGACTGGTTTTGGCTTCCCTCGTTTCACGAACCGTTTTCTCCCTGTGTTTCGATGGATAATACCCATGGTACAGGTTTGTTCACTTTGTTTTCATAAGCGTGGCACTGGACTTTGTCCTTGGTTCTGAAGAATTTTCTAACTGCCGTTAGTAGGTGCAAATGAACGTTCCGTGTATGAGCGAACAGCAGATGCACGTAATACACTAGTGGCTTTAACCGTAAGGGTAATGGTGCAGTAGTAGTAGCGCGACTCCCATTTGCACATTAATTAAATGTGCCGAAATTGCAACTATTATGGTTTCTCGGTGATTATGACAGCGTTTGAATATTCGTTCAGAGTGTTGATTAGAAGCATTACAATGAAAGTGTTTGCATTTTTCTTTTTACTTGTTACGAAAACGAGTGAATGGATCAATCGTTTGGTTTGAGAACACAGTTAAACTTTTTACATGATCCATTATGCTGTTTTAAATTGTTTCATACCTCGCAAAAATGTAAGGATCGGCAATCAACGGATACCCTCTGAACTATGATTAATTGATGGATAATGGGATTCAGTTCGGATTGTATGCACAATCGGTGTAATCCGGATTTAATCTCAAATCTTGAATCTTCTGGGTCGCGAATCAAGATTCATATTCCTGAAGATTGCAAATTTAACGTGAGTCAATGACGTATCACACTAAAATGATCTAAGATTGGATTTTTTTTCAAAATTTAAAATACAGCAAAATATTATAATTATAAACAATGCGGCCTATCAGTCCATTGAAAATAAATTAAAAAAAAACATTATCGTTAATGGTGCAGGGCGGTTGGTTAGCTATGGAATTAGACAGATTTTCAAAACTTATGAGGTTCTTTTGTCTCTGAAAAGTTATATGCTTTTGGAAGTAAAAAGAGTATAACAAATGGAATTTTTCTTCTCTTACACGACCCACACCCACCCTCTGATAATCCCCACTTTAAGTTGCGAATGCGATCAAACAAACAATGTCGCGTGTCAGCTGTTTAACCTCATCCGCCAAACGCTGCAGCGTGGGCATTAGATGACAAAAACACATTTTGTTGTTCGATATATTACTTGGTTTTCTTGCTTTGCACGGTCTAAGAGATAGAGAAGAAGATAAAGTTCCTTTATGCAGTTTTTCATTTGCTCTTCCTACATGTCCTATTTCACGGATGCCAGAGCACCGGATTACTTGAACATCGGGGATTTAGAGATGTCTCATAAACATGAATTAAATGAAGCGATTACGTTAACAGGGACACGTAGTTACGGTGAGCAAATATACACTGCTCGGGGACACCACTGCTTGGACACGCACTGACAGACACTCCCGTCATCCGACGATATATTGTAATGGAATATGGCCACCAGACACGGCCTCTTAAGCGCGTGGCCGCTTTAACACAAAATCAGATGATAAGCTACTTGGGTGGAATCAGTTTAAACTCAACCATAGATTTTTTTAAAGGAAGACATAAGTGTTTGTAGTGAAAATTATAAAATTTAAAACAAACTTTATGTTAATTAAACATTTTCAAAAAATATATATATTTCATTCGTGGTGATGCATCGATTTAGATGTATTAAAATACTTTATAGTAATGTATAATTCACGAGAAGATGTAATTAGTTACTGACATGATGAAAATAGATGAATTTATAAACAAAAACAATCAATTATACCAAATAAGATGCTATGCAAACGAGAACAAAATTAATTAAATTACTGAAACAAAGTACTACCTCCATCGTTAGGTTAAGTTTTTAGGTTATTGCATTTAGTTTTAATGTAAGGTTATCTAGGACAAATTAAACTGTTTTTGTCGAATTTTTTTCTGTATTTTTACTACATTAATATACATATTCATCAGGAGGATTTCTAACCCAAGAAAGTGCTTGGGTAAGCACTGATAGAAACAATTTCAAGTCAAAGTGGCATTGATCAAAGCGAACCCATTGATCTGTAGTATAATTGTTCACCTTCATACATAAAAATATGTCCCAATTAATTATACTACTACCACTACTACTGTAATTAGTTAACTACAGATCGCATCTGTACAAATTCAACAAAAACAAAACCAGTCTCTACGAATCAAGACGAATCATCTTGTTTGCGAATGAGATGTATAAAGGAAAAGTACGAACAACCATTGAATGGCTGACTGTGCGGAAAGAAGTATGTTATAGGATGTTTGTTAGTCTATAATCGTCTTATTGCATCGTGATTCTGCTAAGAACTTAGAGATATTTTTTTCTCTAAACCGTAAAAGGGCACGAGTGAACTCTCTTCGATGGATTCAACACTGTTAGAAATAAATAGAATAAATATGAACCCCAACAAGTCATTACAGTGATTACTAAGGATTACTACGAAGAACTATAACGTTCGAAACTTCATATCGAGAATGTATTCACAATTAAAGCACAAAAATGCGAAAACACTCTAGGTCATGCTAGTAAAGCGTAAAGGATAGGTAAAAAATGCGAGCTAAAGTATTAAACGAATGCTGGAAAAAAATGTAATGAAAGCACAGAATGGATCACACTGACTGAACTGACGATACGATGACGATGATGTTGTTTAGAAGGGAATGTGGTAGATCATCGGATAGTCTTGGAACTGAAATGGGTAAGAAAACATTGGAATATCTTTCCCCCATTGTATGTACAAGCGCCACATTTTCGTTTACTCCATTGCATTGCTTTGGCATACGTACAACGAGCACCCTTTGGCATTAGCTCTAGGTGTTCGCTGGCGTATGTGTTCGTGTGTAGCGAAAACGTGCAAAAGATCCCTTATCCTGGTTTTCGTGCATGTGTACACATAATTCCTTCTGGCAAGTCGTATGTGATTCAGATCACGACAATCGAGAACGAAATGGATCCTCCCCTATTGTTTTACACCCCGGTAGTTTCGAGTTTGGCCCCACAAGTCCACGAGACGGAGCAAGCAAGCGTGTGGTAAAGAGTAAGAGTGCAATCGAGTTCAATCTAAGTTCTTGCACTGCCAACGAGCATTCCATATACGTGCTAAAACACAAGCAAGGGAAAAATGAAAAAAAAAATACATCCCAATAAAACTGGAGACGGGTTAGTAGACGGTGTGCAAGAACCTTGAGGGTAACATGGTTTTCACAGTGTGGGTTAGTATACTTCGTGCTTCTGTGAAGCATAAGAAAACTTTTGTAGCAAAACCGCAGTAAAGAAAGTGGCACCGGGACCGGTGCTTTGGCTTCCAATGTCTTCCCGCACACACAGGAACGCATCGCCCGGTGCCTAGTGTGTATTTGTAGAGATTGTTTGAGCAAAATGCAGGTCAGCGTTGCGATCGAGCCGTACACCGAGCTGTTTGTGCGCGGCATACGTCGTATACGTATTTTTGTTGTTCTGTTGTTTTGCTACCGTTATTGGCTTATTCGCGGTTTTTGCTTCTCGTTATAAAATCTACGAACATTTGTTTTCTTTTTTGCTTTGCAGGAGTTGTTTTGCCATTTTCATGGGTTTGCTTTGCTGCAGCAAGCGTTTGCTTGCCTTGCTTGTGACTTTTAGCGACTTTGCGTCGTCGTGAGAGAACCGTACCGCATATACGGATTCAATGCGATGGTTCGTTAGCCGATCAAGCATTAAATGGGAAATGAACCACCGATAGAAAACAGAGAAAGAGAAAGAGAAAAGAAACAGTAGCATACATGAACGACATTCCCGCCCGCCTATGCTTCGCTGTAGATACCTGATTGTGTGTCGCAATGCATTTTCGGTAGACACCGCAGTGAAGCAACACCACGAAGCTTCGTGCAGCAATATCGACTGTCTAAGAACGAGTTGGGTCTAGTGTGGGATAGTTTATGGACAATGTTGGTGCATGGAAATGGTTGCTTAAACACGCTAATTATTGCGAGAAGTGATACCTAGAGAATACACCATTTTAATGTATTTAACCGTGTTCCAAGTGTAGTGGTATGTTGTTAGTGGTAGGTTTTGTTCCACAATCAGATGAATAATTGGATAATCACCTGGATGGAATAGTTTAACTTTAATTGTTGTTTAATAAAGCACATAATATGAATAACAATGTTGTATAGCAGTCACCTTCCTCGGAGAACTTTTATAAATCTATCACAGTTTGGATTTCCGTAGCTAATTATTTTACAATTTTAATTAATATTAACACCTATTAACAACATGATCACGCGAAATATCATACTTATAAATCATTTTAAACTATGAACGATGTGGGGACTACCGTTTTACGTAATTTTCTTAAAACATAAAAAGTCAACAAACCGTTTGTGCTTTGCGGTTGAACAAGAAAGCTTTCCCTTCCCACGAATGGTTTTGTTGAGCCGAACAACATCCCAACACACCACGTCATGTGGTATGTCCCTTTTGGGAAACTTTTCCAAATTAGTTCACACTCTTAAAATGTCGTTTAGCTTAGCTTTTTGGTAGGATGTGTAAATAAAAAAAACTTTACTCAGTAGATAATTAAATCACACAGCTCTGCAAGATTGGTTGGCAGAGATAACAATAAACTATTAGTTGAAATGAAAACGTACAGATTGCGGATGTTTCTATTTGTCATGTGACTACCGGGCGGATATTAAGGTCTTTGTTCAATCAATCGGCTTCACCTTTTTACCGGTGTACGCATGATACAACCGCACCAGCAAAACAAATAAACCGTATTTCGATTAGACAAAACAAGAGCAAGACAAAAATCCTAATCTAAACAAAACGGCAGAAAACAAACCAATCAAACAAACACACACACGTGGGTTGACGCATCCAATGCTATCCCACAAAAGCTACTCAGCACTTATCTAGCGGACAAGATGGCTGGAAATGGGACCTAATCAAATTTATATCGTGCTCCCAAACTTTGAGCACGTAAGCTATTTGAACTTTAAATTAATTTTCTGAACTTTGCTTCTTAGGCTTCCATACCAAGTCATTGTCGCGTGTGTTTCGTACCGTGTTCGTTGTATGGCTTGTTTTTGTTATCCTGATATTCAAGAAAACAGATCACAAAAAGGGAACAAACCCACACACACACACACACACACACAAACACATACATACTCGGTGGAAAAGTTAATGGGGGTTCGGTGGCAAACGGAAAAGGTGTCTGCTGTTTTAACTGCCGTTTTGTGACTTTTATCAGGTCTTTTTGCTTTTTTTTTTCTTTCCACAAACAGCAATGTAAAAACATCGAGAAAAAAAAAGACACGAAAATGCTGAAACGTAAACGCAATACAAACATAGAAAGTGGTCCATTGAAAGTATCATGCTAGAGTCATTTGGAAAAAGTTTAAGTTTTTTGTTGTTGTTGTTTTGACGTATTCTTCCGCTGTTCCATCTCGCCCGGATGGGAATTTACCTTCCCCATCCCGAGGGGTAGTTGGTTTGATGATTTGAAGTGGCTTTGAGAGGTGAAATGGCAATGGTGTCACAAAGTGGCTTGTAGTTGATTTGAATGAAGAGTTTTGTAGTTGTTTCGTTGTCTGTTGAAGCATGAAATAAATCCTAGGAAAAGTTGTGGTGTCCAAACAGGTCATTGATGGGAGAAGTTTCAATTGCGGTGGGAATTGGTACATAAGCGCATTGATATGATGAAGACTTGTACATGATACGAAACAGATTTTTCTAATATATGTACCCCAATATATTTTTTTTTTATTAAAGGACACAACAATGAGATTGTCAGAGATTCAATGGAAAATTTGCTGCTAGAACCATGATTGTACGCTATGTTGGAAAACCTAATGAATGAATGATTTTCAATAGTTGTAGTATACGTGAAGTGAGGAATTACTTGCGATTTTGATGTTCAAATTGTTCAGAAAGTTTTGGTAAGACTTTTAAAAGTGCATCTTGAAGTGAGTCGTCGAAAATGCCGTTTGCTACAACTTGTAGAATTGGAAAGCAGTTAAAAATAGCCCCAAAGGCACGGTTTTAATTTATTTTAACTGTACAGCAGTATGAAAAAACTTAACTTTTGGTAAAAATGTCAACAACATCAAAAATCTTGAAGGATCCAATTTTTATGTGTGAAACTTAGGCAAATAGGTAAGCAACCAACTAAGTACTTAGTGTTTCTTGAGAAGAAAATAATGCAGACTGCGGATAATAAATTAGGAGCCCATCAAAACCAGCAACCAGTAGGATAATCGGGAGTAACGGACTTTCAGTTTATCTGAAAACAGTTAACATTACTAAAGCTAAAATTTGCCTAATTTAGAGTTGACTTCTTTGATGGATGACCCGAATACACGAAGGCTGATGGTGGAATCATGTTGGTGTTCTTAGAAGCGCAAATAACAAGGACCAGTGTTTTTTCGATGTGTCTATTTTCTATGACTGTTGGTTAAGGTTTATGCATTATTACAGTACAACTATCGTAAATAAGGTAATTCGTTCCTTGTTACACCTGCGTTGGGGTAAGAGGTTGGATTCATCCTCATATTCACATCATATTAAAGTTGAAAAACCTCCAATGAATGGCCAACTTAAGATTTATCACTTAATAAACAAAATATCATAAATATCTTTCAGCTTAAAACAAATTTACTTAAAATTTACTTGTTAATATGCGTCTTGCTGTGCAAATATCTTCGCTATAAACAACACCATAACCTTGGTTAGAGTTTGTTCATGTCGTGGCTTGTTAAATGTTTGCACCCTGGAAAGGTCATTTCCGGTGACACAATTTATAAATTTTCCATTTACGACACAATCAATTTTTCCCTGCATCACATCATTGCCAGCGACATCCTTTCAATTGACCTTCTTTTCCGATTTTTTCTTGCCATGTTAGCAACGTCTCCTTCTGTTCGATGATTTGCTTGTCGGCCAGTAGTCTCATCCTTTCATCTATCTACCTTATATGCCGTTCGTATCTCTCCAGGGAGCAACAAATCAACACACCGGGATCGATCGTAGTCCTTTCGCACAAATGTTGGATTTCGGTCGATAGCGTCGGGCGTCATGCTCGATTTGTTCGCTCAGTATGTTCCGTAAAAAAGTACCCCACTGACGGCTTCCACTGCCCGAAGCTTCCGGCGTCTAGAGGTTTCCGGTTCGATACCACTCGTATCGGTAAGCGTAGTCCGTCGACATCGTTGTCATACGTTCACATGTTGTTCGCTAACGCGTCGGCTATTCCTTTGCAGCGTACCCATTACGGTGTCCACCCGGAAAGGCAATGCACAACGACAAGGATGGAAAACAGTCGAAATAAAGATAAAAAAAACATATACCTATTCTTCCCTTATGATACGGAACTTCCGTTTCGTGTTGGAATCGGATGTTTTGTATGTATTTTTATGGGTTTAGTTTTGGTTTCCACCAAGCCTGGAAAGCTTTCTACAAGATGAATCAACCGCACTACTTCATGACTCCTGCTCCCATCCGTCCTAAGGCTGGGAACCTTGAAACAAAAATTAGCTGTCAAGTGTTGATGGCCTCTTGCGGTCAACTGCCATCTTCCGTCGCCGGTCCGCTTCGAGCAGCGATCGGTTTAATTTGTTTCAAGCGTTCCCTTGTTGTGCTTCATTTCCGGTTTTAATTAAAGGCATCTTGCTCGAAATGCGATGGTAGCGATGCTTTACGAGCTTGAGGCAAACATCTCGGCTGGTGACATTATTGTGGCTTTAATCGTTCAATTGCACACATCCGGACAAAATGCCAACCCGACACGGTAGGTATTGTCTTGATAAGACAGCTCTCAATCGTATAATGTGACACGAAAGAATCTCATCATGATAAACAGAACGGGCCTCCAGCAAGGACGCAACAAGATGAAAGCAACCCTGTTGGACAACGGGCCGGTAGGTGTGCTGGCAAAAAGCAATTTCTTCTCATTCCGCAAAATTGACCCCTTTTAACCACTTGTACGCAGACAGACGAGAGTGACGAAGCCCAAAGCGTACAGTCCTAAACCTGCGAAACGGGACAGGTTCTTCAAACATGAGCCGACCCTCGGTTCTGCTCGTCTGAAGATGTCCGTTCCGCGCTAGCGGACAAGCTTTTATTCATGGCTATGAGTACAGTAATAATGCGCCACTCTAAACCATTTATTTGCATCTAATCTTCATTCTTAATTCAGATCTTGGCAACTTTTGACAGCTATTTATCGTGTCGAGCCATTCTGCTGTTCGCCTCATACCATTTTTCGGTTATCTGGCATTTTTTGTGGCTGTTGTGCAACCCATGTTTGTCCCCTCTGTTGCTCTCCCGTTTTGCCTTTGTAGGTTAAACCAAAAGGAAACCTTTTCGCATTGAGATGTCAAAAGCTTGGCTGACATTGCGCCTCTGGAGGGTTTACTACACCTTTACCCCAAATGAAACGTATCCAAGGAAGTGCTGTGTCTGGTATGTAGTGCGATGTGAAATAACTGTGCCGGACCGGATGGTAATAATGAAAACGACCCTTTTCTGAGGGCATTTAAATGAGAGGATCAGCTTCAACAACAAATCCTCGTTTCGGTTTGCGAAAAAGACGAATTAGAAGAAAATCGCTCAAAGCAATAAGTTGTGCGGGAGAAACTTGTGGCGTTTTTATTGCAGCCACTAACTGTATGTAAAAAAACTTCTTTAAAGTGGGTATTTAGAATTCGCGTGTAAGCTGTAAAGAAAAAAAACATGTCGTTTGGGTACGCGATTTATTTCTCCTTCAGCATAAACTAATGCCATAGTTGTGGCTTGAAATGGCCCGTCCTAAGTGTACAAATTTCCAAATCTGCCACAGAACAAAAAATGCTTTTGAGTGGTAGAGTTTTTCCCCCGCCTTTACTGCCCAGGGTAAACAAGGATGTGGTTAAATGTCATCATTATATCCTTTCGTTTTCTCGTCTGTATCCTTATGACCGATTCGACATGGTCATTCGAGGGTGATGGGATGGTTTTTGACACTGTGGTGATGGAAATTTCATGTCATTGCCCAGGGGGCAACCTTTTTGGTTGTTGAGTGAGTGATGGCGGAAAAGTGTTGACAGGCTGAAGGCTGAGAAAAAAGCAAACTTCATGCATAGATGGATCGGAGCCGAGTATCTATTTTCTCCTTCCATCTTTGTTTTACACGCAACTCGGTAGAGGGGAAACCGACGATGTATAGTACTAACTTTCATGATTTCATGCAAACAAGGTGCAAAAAAAGGAAACTAAATTGAACTGTGTACTGCCTACAGTGCAATGATGCAAAAGAGCAGATAAAGGTATTTTTTGTCCGTTGCAGTAGTGAAGCGGGAGGAAGAATCATACCATACCACATTCCAAATGTAGTGTCTCTGCACAGAATAGCCATAAACTACGTATGTTTAATATGGCTGGAAAATGTAAACAACCTTGAGAGTTTGTACAGTTTCGCAAAATCTGTACATAGGTTGCAGAGACAGTGCGAAAAAAGTGACCCAAAAAGGGACACTTCGGGACAACCTGATGATGACCATCGAAGGTACCTCCCGGTAGTAACGCCTCAATAAAATGTTGTGCTGCAAAATTGTTAAAGTAATGAAAGTGTGATCGTAGGAACTGATGGTTACAGGAACTGAAACGTTGCCAAAGACTCATACTAAACATATTTTTCAGCATACGATACAGTCCGGTGGAAGTTTAGCAATAAATAAACTTTTCTCTGACTTTGTACCCTGCAGGAACAACTCGAACAGTGTAATCGGTGTGGTTTGGAATGCTATGGGTGTATCAGTGAGAAGTCACTGGCATTACATAAAACTCTTCCAGGGAAGCAGTGGACAAAAAAGTTTTTACTCAATATTTTTGACAGCAGCAATTGTATTCATCACCCATGCTACAAAATTATCATTCGACAAAAATAAGCATTTAAAAGAGCCGCGTAGGTAATTTTGATGGATGTAAATGGAAAAACTAAATTCCTGACGTAAACTCACCGATAACTTACGGTACGTGTAACTAAACTCAAACATTTTAAAAGGCACTATTGTTAAAAATAGGAATAATTGGGAAGATTAAACGATTACAAATTATTAAAAGCAACAATTGGAAATACTTGGATGTAGCATTAATCAACTAACTTATAAACTAAACTTATTCATCAATTCACTGTGAAGTCTGCCTACTAACGTTGAGGCTCCTGCTTTACGTTAACGTTTAGGATATCCAAGGATCTAAATCCGTCACTGTAAATCAGCGATGGGCAAATTTGAACCCACCAATCCAGATCCAAGTTGGAATCAGTCCTCCGAATCTGATTCATTGGCTTTATATACTTATAACAATTGATTGGCTTTATATACTTATAACAAATCCTTTTGCAAGTATCAAGTATAAAAACTGATGACTATCCCCTGTACAAGGTCGAAGACAGTGCAGCCTTACCGCGCAAACGGAAAGGAATGAATTTACACAGCGTTTACTTCTTCTACTTGAATGGCTCTACAACTTTAATAGGTTGTTATCTCTCATTTCTGGCTTCCGTGATATAATTTTATCCACAACACATGTACCAAGTTCTACGTACGGGGGAATGGTCCGAATGGGATTCGAACCCAGGTTCTGCCTTTTTAAGTACGACCCCGATACTGTATTTACTAAGCTGTTTTTTACATCTAAAAACAACTCTTTCATGTCAGCTCATCATATTTATCAGAAACTTGAAACTAATATATAAAAGTTTCCCTGAGATATAAGCATGAACATATTGCAGAATTGGATTCAAAGCACGTTCAATCTCAAAAACTTGCTTGTAGACGTCGCTTTTCAATTTGATTGAATTGGATCACCAGTTCATATCAACTAACGGATAAAATAATTTTAATAAAATAATTTTAAATACACGAACTAGTCTGGCTGTGCTATAAAAAAAATGTAAAATCCGCGAACTAATTGGACTGCTTCTGGCATACCAACGAGCTAGAATGTTACCAGGATAGATGCTTTGATTTAACGGTTTCATTATAGTTTAATTTTTGCATTCTAAACGGTGCATAATTATGGTGCACCGTGGAAACACATCCACAGTCGATCGGATGAAGACTAATGCGGTGCATAATTTATAACACAGTTGATTATCATTTCAATTGTTGACATTTTGACACCGTCTCTAATGGTGTGTTTGTGTAGGCTAATGTTCACAAATGGGATCATTCATGCATGGTTTGCTGCCGACGGGCCGTGCTTCATCATGCAGCCTAGTATTGATAGGACGGATGATGATTAATCAGATAATTTCATTATCATCGTGCAGCGATCTCCGACTGTAGATGGAGAGCCGATGATTACCACATTTATGATTGCAAAAGCATAGAAGCACAAGAGCCAATCAATAGGAAGCATAGTTTTCGGAAAATTAGCCATAAATACCTCGCTCCGGAATGGGTTCCTTGCGGCTAGATTCCAGCGGTGCTTGTGATACTTCCGAGTAGATGGTGCCTACTTCAGCCAAGCATCGTAATATTAGCTGCCCAGTGGAGTAATGAGAGGGCAACAGCTGTTGGAAGACGAGATAGTGAAGTCAAGTGTAAGTGAGTAGAAAAATATGTTCCTGCAGTAAAGTTTTGGCCGCACAGCATGAACCATATACCTGAATGATAAGATCCCGCGATGCCCAGTGCAGATTGTCATGCGTTGGATGTAGTACTGTAGATTCCGTACCAACCTGAAAGTACACAAAAGCGTAACATAAATCAGCGTGCCTCACAGCAACCAATCTAATTAATTTAGTGTCCGTGTAGTGTCATCCCAACAACAATGATGGCCCCTGGATTAGAGGATTGAACTAAAAGTCGTGAAACAACTTTCAGCCAAACTTGAAATGCAGTTTTATTGATGCGTTACCACTTTATTTGTTTTCGTTTCATTTCCCCAAATGTTTCGCACCGAACCTGTTAGTTGATTTCTGTGAAACATCATTGGAATCGGTCATGTTTGGGATGTGATTTTATCTGTTAATAAAACCAACTTTATTATTGACAGTATTTCAATGTTAGCATTGTCTTTAGGTGCCTTCATCGGTATTTTTGCAGCATGGCGCCCGATGAGCGGGGATTCGGTACTAAACTATGCATGTGTCCTTGTGTTGTTTGCGGTGTGAACGAGATCTCAGTTAGTAAGAAAGTGCTACATCTTCCATATTTTTGCTCCGTTGCCAAGCTACCGCTGCTGAGTGACAGAACTTGCACCAAGCATATTTTCTTTAGGAAGACATTTTTTGAGTGTATTTTTTTTTATTCGGCATGCACAGAATAGCTATGAAAGGTAAAATTTATATCTGCCGCATAAAATATTTATGATCACTTCATGTTGTAACCGCCCAAGGCTACCAATGAATCAAAAAGGCTACCATGAAGTTCGTCATACTGTTCGGAGAGTTGAAGAACAGTGCAAGGGAGTAAAGACGCTGCACAGAAGCACAGACCAACCAATCACGAATTGTTCAAAGGCACACGTGATGTGGAGCGAATTGATTAAACATTGCATGATGTGTTATATTGAGGAGACATTCAACGGCCCATTATGTGACGCCCACGCAATGCGAAATAAATATAATAAAACATCGCACAGTTCTGCTACCACACATAACTGTAACACACATGTCAACTAATATATTACCGATTGTTGTGGTAAGTTTTATAGTCCATAAGTAATTACATGAGCATGTCATACGAATCTAACAAACTGTGATTTGAATTCACTGCTCTATTTATTGGTTAGGGAGCAATTTATTATTTAACTATTAAATCAATTCAATTCAATTAATAGGTAATACTTGCAATTGAATTATTATATAAATGATATCCAAATTCAATTTCAAGTAGTTAGAAAATGAGTTCTGTGGCTTTTCGCAAACAGTATCAGTCATTCAGAGGACAGGGGTTCAAATCCCATCTTGACCATTCCACTGTAGTGAGGATTGACTATCCAAATACTTGGTATCAATAAGTCGCGTAAGCCAATGTATGGCCGATATGACTAATAGGTTGTTACAGCAAGCAATAAGAAGAAATCAACCTAACTAAAAACGAGGAAAAGCAGAAGTCGTCATCTTCCCTCATTGTTTTTATCAAATCTCACTCACTCAAACCGCCATTCTCTGCAGGCGAGGTTGTTCCCTCTTTAATGACTTCTAAATACAATCATTGTCGAAAAAAATATAATTCATGTGGTTTTATTAGTAAAGGTGCTATTTATTTTGGATTCATTTTTTATTAATATGGCAAATGTTGTTAGATCAAGATTTTAGACCAAGAATTAAATTATCTCAAAACTACATTCGTAAAATGTATTTTGATCAAAAAGTTTGGACTGTGGAATAGTACCAATAGAAAAGTTTTACCACAATCAGCTCAGCAGCGATAACATTTTTTTCCGTTGTAGAAGCAGAAAATAAGTTCAGCGTTTAGAAGTTGGTGAATTGTAACGAACTTTAATAATTTTATTCTGATTTGAGTAATAAAACCATACACTTTTACATAGTTTTATAATATTTCACATGAAGCACCATGCGCCTCCATTAGATACCAGGCTTTGGATTAACCAATCCATGAGACATATTGAGTGCGCCTGTTTTATCATTCATGTTAGAAATAGTTATTGGAAATTATCATCGGAAGAGTTATTGCCATTAGGCAAAGCACTAATTTTTCATTTCATTTTTAAGCTCATAATCCTTTGTACATCTCAATAATTAAATGGTGTTAATTTTGAAAGGTATTACGTGTGGTTGATGATTTTGTCATCCCCGAACTATAGTTGACCGCTTAATCGTTGCTTACAAATGGTAGCACCTTTACAAACCGAAAACTCGCCTACCATCACATAGTTGCGCGCTGATTGAATGTTACCGGAAGTGGAAAAACATCATTAATGTCGACATGCCGTTCCCTATGGTCAATCAAACCATTCTATGGCACAATTTCGAGCCAACGAACGTTAAAACGGGCTACGTTTCCTGTTGCTGCAGACCATCGTTGGCATCTCGATACCGCCTGCCAAATACATGTCGGTGACAAGGAAGCATGGTTGAAACCGGGCAAAGAAATGTGTTTCAACCGCGCCAAAACAGCACTGACAGGACGAGCTTCGAGTGTCCTGCTGGTGCAATCATTTCGTTTGCCACCGTGTCATCGTTGGCCAAGCGACCGTACAAGAGTGACGGAAATAAAATGAAGACGATAATCACATTTTAAACATCTCGCTCCGTTGGGCCCAGATTGGAAGGTTCACTCTCTTGCCATCCTCCTCCCGCATCGAGCCTTGTTCCTGCCCCTTGTTCTCGATACAAGCGCAACAATAAACGCCGGCGATGCTTTCATTGAGTGCCGGGAAATAAAATCGCACGTCTTCTCAGTTTGTCAGCTGGAGTGAAAGATTTAAATTTATTGTATAATGTGCTTAAGGGGATTACTCACGCGACTGCAAGGGCGGCCCGTTGTTTCGGTGCAGCAAGGAAAAATAGATAGTGAAACGGAACGGACAACGAGCGTATCGGGAACGGTTCGCGCTCGGGCAAACTTTAAAAATAAAACGAGTCAAATTTCCTTCGCTGACTTCCTGTTGCTAACGTAGGCATTTAGTTTTGTACTGGGTCAGCGTAAAGTTGATTTGATTTCGTTGCAAGTCATCTGACTGGTCATTTGTGGTTCAGTTTACTTTGCTATTCACGGGTCTGTGCATGAAATCTCCCAAACAGAGAACACACTCGTAATAATAGATTACTGTTTAATTTAATTATTCAGTAATTAATTAAGTTTCATTTAAATTGCCAAGTTTGAACATACCAGTGAATGCATTAGACACATGGATATTCTAACATAATTTAAACTTCAAATGTTGATAGTAAATAGCTAATTTTGTTTTTTGTATAGCAAGTGAGACGTTAAACTCTGATATGAATATAATTATTTATTATTTTCTTTTGTCAGGCCTGCGTTGTTTATACTACTATCTTACAGTATACTTATAAACTATTCTAAACGGAAATGTAGAAACGCTGTTTACAGATTGACAAAGACAAGTTAAAAACAAACAGTTCAAGAACAATACTTAGCTGCCGGCATAACAGCTATTCGTCGTGAACATCTTTATTGCTTCAAGGGATAGTCGATTTTGCTTTGTAGTAATGTAAACAGGACTTGCAATAGACACTTCCTTGGCGGGTACGGATCGTGATCTACCTTACTGCACAGCAGTACATCAGTATCAAGCCCAAAATGTAGAAACAGTTATTAAACACATAGGATCTCGGAACTCTTTGCAGTTATTAGTTTTCAAGAGATCTAGTATCTGCTTACTACAGGTTATAATCAAAATCATGTATGCAAGAAATATGGGCTTTTTGATATCATATGTGCGAGGCTGTTGATATCAAGAAATAAGATTTTGATATCAACAGCCTCGCACAGGTACGAATCCGAAGTTAAGATCGTTGACAGGTCTTTGATATGGATCAGGAATACTAGAGGCCATAAAATGCTACACTTTGGAACTACAGATGTGCTGGTGAACGTGTATGATAGGAAAGACCCTATTCCGACTTGTTAGCTCATTTATGATGTAAACGTGTTGGAAACACTTAACACTAATTTGCCTATCAGTATCAGTAGTAAGTCAATGTATCGACTAACTCCGGATTCTCAACTACCTTTCCTGAAACTTTCCTGATGCCAACTGAAGAACTTAGTAGCACTAACCCGTTCTGTGATGCAGTTCGATTGCTTGTTCGAAGACACTTATCTTATCTTGGCTATGTATAAATACTACTGTGTCCGAAAAGTAAGGTGACATTGGATGTCAAATTTCGCGCGCCAAAAGAAGCCCGTTGTTTTTATTATTCGTTTTTCAATATGTATGTTTTTGACAGATCTGCCAAGTTTCAAGTCTCAACATCAATCCGGCTAGGAGTAACAATTTGTTTTAGAAGCTGCGCCAAGTGTTTTTGTCCATATTGACCATGTTTGTGGAGCTGCGCGCATGTATTAATTTTTTTCCGCAATAAAATAAACGCTGCGGAAACATTGCGGATGTTACCGTAAGCCTTTGGGGAAGAAGCTATGTAGAAGAAAAATGTGTACGAATGGTATAGTGATTTCAAGAATGACCGTGTGAAGGTCGAAGACGAGGATCGTCCGGGGAGACAATCCTCCTCGACCAACAACGTCCACGTCGTACAAATCAAGGACTTGGCGATCAACAATCGTCGGTTGACGATACGAGACCTTTGGGAAAGTGTTGGGATTTCCAAAGCCTCGGTCAACACCTTCCTGAAAGATGTTTTGGTATGAACCTGCTCAAAAATCGGAACTGCGTCGAAGTCTGCAAAACGAAGCCAACATTTTGAGGACATTTTTCGCAACAACTGGCACTCATATTGTTCCGCAGCCGCCGAATTCACCAAATTTGGCATTAGCCGACTTCTGGCTGTTCAACAAGCTAAAACGGCCGCTTCGAGGACACCGTTTTCACACTAGCGAAGAGATAGAAGCCGCAGCGACGACGGAAGTAAAGGACATCCCAACATCCGCGATTTCCACCAACTACGAGGAGTGGGAGAAGAGATTGAAGAGGTGCATTGCATCGGAAGGGGATCACTTCAAAGGTGTTAACCTTCATTTGGTCTAATAAGAAAACCATTTCAGAAAAAAACGCAAAGTCACCTTATTTTTCGGACACAGTAGTATAATAATTTTCTACTTAAGTAAAATTATAATTTGATATTGATTTTGTTCAATCATGACAATTTAGTTATCTTTCTTCAATGGCATGTACTAATAAAATGTTACAATTATACTAATCACTACCTGTATGCATATCGTTTTTTCGAAAAGTAGTACATTATTCATTGTTAACAGAAACGATTAATGGTTTCGTAGCAAAAAAATAAAAAATAAAAAAAAGACCAAAAGCTCATATGATTCGTTTTTTTTTCTCGGAGAACCCCACAGGATTAAATTCGCGGAAATACCATTTCCCGATCGTATGTACACAAGATGGCGATTGGATTGCATCCGAACATCGGTTTTTCTTTCATCGTACTATCGCTTGTAGCCTGGTCGGTCGAGAAACGGAACGAATTACAGTTTTCGACAACGGAGCTATAAACGACCAACGAGCAACACTGAGACGTCCCTACGTTAATTAAAACTTTTTCCATTCTGTGCAAAAAAAAAACAAAAAAACATAGCCCCAGACCACCGCTGCAAGCGATGCAACCGGTGCACGTTAGTAGTACAGAACAAACGTTCACGAGATCAGGTGAGTGGTTCGAGTTTCGCTAAAAATGGGTACAACTTGAATTCTCATAGCGCAAGCATCCAATGTATTGGGTAGTTTGCATGTTTGAAACTATTTTTTTGTTTTTTGTTTGAACTGACTCATCTTCCTTAAGGTTTGCTGGAATCGAATGGCGCAGTGCTACGCTCAGTTAATTTGTGGCAATTGTATCGCACGCTGTGTGTAGCCGGTGCCCCGTTGTTGATGGCAGCTGGTTATCGAGGAACGGTTGTAAAGATTGTTCCTATTGACAGCAGTTTATTGGTTGCTCAAACGACACATTCACACGCCAAACCCCGGAAAAGGATTAGATTCGGAAAGCGGTAGAATGCCCCCAAGTGACGGTATCTACGGTTGCCAACAATTTGTTTACTTTTACGAGCAGTTTCCGGTAGCTCTTTTGCTGGCGACCGAGGGATGCTTTACTAGATGTCATCACCATAGCACTGTTTGAATAGAACTTTACCGTTCATATTCAGGAACATCTCTTCTTTCGTTTACTAAACTTTATTATCAATTTCTTCAACATCCTTTCGGTTCCTCTGGAAACTGACAGAAGAACGGATCGATTTGGTAGCAATGCTGTCGAATTTGGTAACATATTTTTCACTTCATCCCACTCATCCAGCTATTTATCGATGTGTACAGATATTGAATGTTTTTGTCATCCCATCACTGGTTGTGCCCCTAAACCGTACCAAACGATCGAACCATCTTTGCAGAAAGTTGTCGAAGCTCTACCATGGTAGCATATGTGAGCAATGTAGATTTGTAGCAGCAGAATAACAGATTTTTTTTTGCTGCTACTGCCTACAACTCCGTGTTGGAACGTGTATGAGTGGTTTGACCAAGAGGAATTTTGCGTATTGGAATTATTGGGAATCAGTTCGTAAGGTGCTATACTCCTGTCCCATGCATGGTAACTTACCCCTGAGCTAGATACAAACGTATTCAAAAAAAATAAGAACCGACCATAACCGATGTGGTTTGGCCCCTTCAATACACTGGCGGTACATCCTGAACGGAAGAAGGCACATGGTTGGTAATCTTTTTTCTTTTGTTCTTCTTTTTTACCATTTCACTGAAGGCTGATGAACATGGCATGAAATACGCTATACAGCAGGGTGTCACAGGAGCGAGGAGGTCACAGAAATCTTGCCAACCTGGCGCCGCAATTTCGGTAGCCCGGGTATGATTTATTGTGGGCATGCTTTGAGTTATATTTTTAGCAAAGCTCTTTCATTCAACTGCTCGGTTCACAGATTTAGTGCATGGAAGCTAGTTGTGGTGCAAGCTGCAGTCCGTCACTAAATGTGACCACAGCGAGGGATCAAAATGAAAAGAACACTTAACATAAGGTACGAGTAAGCAGTGGTTATTTTACCTTACCCTGCAAAGGTGAAGCATGTTCGCGGGTATAGAGTGTGTGTATATGGGGAAAGTTTTTCAATTCCACTACGTAAAATTTATTTTATTGGTTCGCCTTTGGAGGTTTGCATTACACGGATATACGGTTAGGGTGGAATGTTCGGTACGAGGTACAGGTTAGTGTGTTTGCTGGCGGATCTCGGGAGGAATACGGGCTGGATAGCTTTATTCCAAAACTTTCACATTCAGCTCACCTGCAAACGACGACGTTCGGAGGACGAAATTGAATGGTAACGGTTTTATGGGCTTTTTGTCTGGTTTTGCTAAAGCACCGGGCAATGTACGAATCTTGCCCAATATTGGGAGTGGAACACAATGTGTTGATCTAAAGCACAAACAAATGATTTAATGGGATTGAATTCTTTTGCGAATTTGCAACGTTGTTCTATCGTTGTTGCTTGACTTACTCTGAAGTATTTGTGATACTGAAATGTTTACTATTTGAACTCAAAATTAATCTACATTGCTGTATTATTTTGTTCATTTATCTGTTATGCGACTTAAGTAGAGAATTAAAGCATCATCAAACTGCTTTAATACCAACCCTCAAGCAAAACAAATGGATCAACAATGGCAGTACCATTAAAGATTGAAACCGGTTCGATGTTTTACAGAAGTCGATAGTCGATAAAGCAAGTAAAGGTTCACCATCCGTTGGCCAATTAATTAGTGTGCAGAAAAACTGTTGCTATTAAAACTCATTCATCCTCAGGAGACTGGCTGCTCATGCTGTCGCTGCTCAATCTTTGATGTTTGGCCCATTGTCTCTGCGGGCCGACGGTATCCATCGAAGCGAAGTTACGCCTGTAGCAAAATTCTACCCATCCTTCTGATGGCCAAGCCGATGAGCACCAAATTGACATGTTTCCTAGAAACCGCACCTTTCATCGTTTCACTCTGCATTGACTGCAGCATTACCCATAGGCTATCCGTTGCGGACAGGTTGATGGACCGAATGACATGAAGCAACCCGAACGGCGTACGGAGGGCGCAGGACATTTTACGATGGTGAAATGATGGTAAATGAAATAAAATCAATTGAACGGTTCACTTTGTTCACAGCACCACTATCCTGGTGCCTCACTATCCAGCACCACTGAAAGGCATCTCCATAATGGGGAAAATTAATTGTTTGCTTTGTTATTATTAACCGTGACAACGAGTTCCGCTTCTGAGAAACCGTGACAGGAATAACTGATTGTTTTAAAATTTACATTTAATACTTTTTTTATTCCTATAGGGCCGCGTCGGTATGGTTCGGTTTTAAATTTTTACCAAAGAAAAAGAGGTAAAATATGTATCTCATAACAAGTGGCCAGGGAAGAAATTAGAATCGAAGCTTCTAGCGTTGTCATCAACAAGTTGCATTCAACAGGAAAGTGCTACTATCATGATACCTGCTCGAAATAGTATAATCGAACTCTACAAAATCAGCAAACTCAAGAAAACCTCAATTTGTTATAATTGGTCAAGAGAGTCATAAGAATAGTAGATCATCAATGAAGATACCATCGATTTTCGGTCGGTCGAGGCGGGCATTAAAAACTGCTACGACTAAGATATAGATGCCTTTCATCACTTATAATTTCAGAATTTGCTAAAGTTTATTTGGAATAGAGGGCGTGTAGAACTCAGTCTCTTGAACGCTCCAAATGGATTGAAAGTCAGAGCTTTCCAATACTCAGACCTGCTACTTAGACGTCGCAAGTGGTGAGAATAAAAACAAACAAATGATGTTGGTCTCAAAAGACAGGATCAGTTCAAAATCCCATCCGGACCGCTTTCCTGTACGTGGGACTGAATATCCTATCCTAGATAAATACAAGTCACAGAAGCAAGACCTGCACCTCTTTTATTCTTATTATTTTATTTATTTATTCGACATACCATTCGTGGCCCATTAAGCATTACTTTTTTTTATTTCTGAACTGTACAATACTTAGACGATTAACTGTTAACAAGTAATTGCCGCACGCAACGAATACAACTTAAAACACAGAACGTGACATGTCAAGTTGATATTAGTCACACACAGCGTTGCATTCTCGGCACATGAGAGGAAACGGATTAGAGGAACAAGAGCGACATTGCTATACTTAATGCAACGATCTAGCACAGAGTGAAATCGACGGAACGTTTATATTAAGTCCAGAGAACAGTGTCGATGATCCAAAACTTAAGTGTCATTTTTGAAGAAGGAGGTCTCCGAACACAAAAGGCGAGGAGTTTAAAAAAGTGGCAGAACGGCAACTTTCCTAATATTCTGTGACCCTAAAGATTGACAATGATTACAAGAGCCACCCTGCCATTACTTCCACCCAGAATGTAGATTTCAAAGTGGCGATCGATTTCGATTTGATGGTTTTTCTTTCGTGAGTTCTAAAAGGTTTGTAATTTTGTAATTTGGTCCATCATTGACACATTGACTACAAATAAATACTTCCAAAGCGATAAAAAAACGTAAATATTACCAAGTGGATTTTAAGAGTGAATAGTGTTTGGCACTTACATGCTATTGAATATAATTAACGGAAAGCTACTAGATCATATAAATAAATAAATGTGAAGTATGAGAGAAAGTAAAGAACAAAAAAATCTGAGAGGGAGCGCTGATCGGAGCGCGTTATGGTGAGCGCCGAGAGAAGCTCAGGGAAAGGGTATAAAAGCAGCGTGCGCGTTAAGACGGGGAGTTTATGCGGTGTCTAAATTTGCGATGTTAATAAAGATTAGATATTCGGTGAACTCAGACTTTCGGTGCTTTTTTACATAAATAGCATGTCAAGATTGGTATGGGATGAATTTGTCATGATAGCTCACCACTGACAGCAATAGCAAGGTGATATATCATATGTCACCTAATCGGTACATGTGCCACAGAATCAGGAAAAATTTGAAAAACAGAATGATGTTACATGGTGAGCAATATAGACTAAGTACTGCAATGCAACCCCACCGCAATTTTTATTTAAACTGCCATGGTATTTAAAAAAAGAACATAAAAGTGACATTGAAACCAACCCCCACATTTGTAAGATGCGTATACTTACGGTAAACGAGTTACTGGCTGCTTTAGCTTACATCTTACATCACGAGGCTGGCTGCGTGCTATCTACAAACATGCTGGATTTGTTTATGAATTCCGCATTGAGTGTTTTAGCAAGGAATGCTGCTTTATTGT
>KI422504.1:34439-122036 GCA_000473375.1 Anopheles culicifacies
GATTAGATATTCGGTGAACTCAGACTTTCGGTGCTTTTTTACATAAATAGCATGTCAAGATTGGTATGGGATGAATTTGTCATGATAGCTCACCACTGACAGCAATAGCAGGGTGATATATCATATGTCACCTAATCGGTACATGTGCCACAGAATCAGGAAAAATTTGAAAAACAGAATGATGTTACATGGTGAGCAATATAGACTAAGTACTGCAATGCAACCCCACCGCAATTTTTATTTAAACTGCCATGGTATTTAAAAAAAGAACATAAAAGTGACATTGAAACCAACCCCCACATTTGTAAGATGCGTATACTTACGGTAAACGAGTTACTGGCTGCTTTAGCTTACATCTTACATCACGAGGCTGGCTGCGTGCTATCTACAAACATGCTGGATTTGTTTATGAATTCCGCATTGAGTGTTTTAGCAAGGAATGCTGCTTTATTGTCCTTTACATATGAAGCAACCTCCTATGAAGCTATCCTTTACAGCTTCATAGGAGGTTGCTTCATACTTTCGCAACAACCTCTGTTGTCTCCTTCTATTAAGCTATAACATATGACGGTTCTCGTCTACTAGATGGAAATAGAGTGATAGGACTCGTACCGAAATACCAAAACCAAAACACATCATTCACCTCTGTATCGTGTAGCGGAGCCGTTTCCGCCGCCAGACGCTTAAAAGCGACTGAACTACAACACATACAGGATGTGGAGCTAATCGGGGAAAGAATGTGAGCCCTTCGTCGGTTGTTTGGCGCCATATGAATTAGGACGGGTTGAAGGGTGCGAAATAAATTTCATTTACAATGGAAAGAAGGAAAAAATACTCATACACATGCACACAAGCACATATGCGGTAAAAGGCACGCTGCCGAACCGGATGAATTATGGCTGTTTGCATTTATTCCGATCGGCGTGGTTGGTGCGTTTGCTACACCACTATGCTATGCTGTAGGTGCGGTGCAAAAACTGGAGAACGAAACATGAATAGACTTATCTTCCAGTACCTGTCAAAAATGATGAACTAAGTGTACACAGTGAGTGATTTCGCTTAGCGGGTGAAGGGCAGACCGCTGTCTGCCCCATGGGTTGATCTTGCCGTAAGTGAAGAAAGTTCTCTTGACGAATGAGTTTCGAATTGTACGCTTAAATGGAAATCTTTGAACATGATTTATGAATGGATAACTTCTCATTTTGTTTATATCAATGTACTATCGTTACAATTCTGATAAGCATTCCAGTTTGTTTTCTGAATCTCGTAGAACATTAAAAAAAAAACATTTACGCTGGAACATTCAATAAATCTTAATGTAAACAATGAAAAAGATCTTCCTGTGAAGGTAATTTAATTTCCTTTTAGTTTGCTAGAAATTTTAGCTTATATTAGTGAACGCAGGATTTTTTATCACGGGTCGTACGATTGCGCTCTGTTTTTGATTTGCTTTGCTCACAAATCTGCCACAAACATCTTCAACTAGCTATGTCGTTTTTGCTTTTGCTCTCTCTAATGCATACATTATTTATGCTGTTCTCCAATCCCAAACGTTGCTAGCCAAGAAAATGTTTCCACAACAACAGCTCAGAAAAAACGGATTCTCGAATACCTCTAATGAAGATTTCCTTTCCCACCGGGACCGATTGTGGTCGTTTTCCCATGGGTTGGATAAGCGTTGTGGTACATTATTTCGAGATGAGAGAGAGAGAGAGAGAATTTACCTTGTTCTTGCGATGAATTGGCAGGATTTTCTGATGGCTTTAAGGTAGTCATGGTTTGCCATTTCTTTTCTTGTGAAAAACACGATGTAAAATCTCTACAAGCAAATAATCAAATTAAAATAGCAGAAAAATTGTCTCACTGTTGTTTGTGCTGCTTAGTGTTAGACAGGAATACCTTTTTCTCACTGTCATAGTTTGCAGCGATGAAACATTTAATGCAAAAATATAATTCAGACTGATGATTACCAATCCTTACGATGAACTACTACACTAACTTTAAAGGCGTTTCTAGGCATCCTATAAGATTAGTACTAAATATGTTCATGATCAAACTGTTGACCCAAGGAAACACACATATTGTACGAAGATGAGCGAAGATCATTCCACAATAAAAAAAACCCAAACAATAGGATTTCAGAGGATGCCTCCATTGGAAGAAAGCTATTACCATGCTTAAAATGACAATTTTTTGGTTCGACACGCGGCGCACATAGCGACATTTCCCGTTCACCCTACGTTCCCAGAGCAACCGTTTGTTGGAAAACCTCTAGCGGATCGTCATCATGCGCCTTTTGCACTCCTTTGAGAGTTCTCGTTCGCTGGTCGGGTATTCCGTGTTGTGGTGACCCTTTTGGGACGGGGGTGTGCTTTCTCTTCGGATCGCGAAGACAGACGGTTTGTTGTCCGTGTATGTGTGTGCATTATGCTGAAAGTTGGCTGCACTGAAAACTCAATTTTCCAGTTGAACCAACCAAACCCGTCATCTGCTATGCTCTCGGTAAACCAGACTAAGGAAGTTGGCCCCACTCGCATCCGGAGCTGTGTCCCGTAATGCACTCCAACCTTGGGTTGTGAGCCTCACCAACCAGCCTGTAGGTTTCAGCGGGTTTTTTTCCCTGTGCAACGTCGTCTTTGAATTCTACGTCTCGAAAAGCAAAGTCTTCGTTCAGTGCGATTCTCCGCTCGGTTGGCTTTTCCACGATCAAGTCAAACGCTTTACACCTTCAGCGAAGGTATCAGGGCCCAAAAATGGTGCCCAACTATGCCTCGGGTTATGCTTTGCAAGTCTCTTAACCTTGCCGCACATATACCTACCGGAAGCTATAAACGGTAAAGGCGGAGTTGGAAGCGACAACGGAAAAAAGCGGCAAGCGAACCGTTCTAGTTTTTTATTCGTTCACAAACTAACTCAAAAAGCATCATAGAAGCTTAAACAGAAAACAAAAAATAAAGACTAAATCCCAAGCGATCCGCTGAATAGCAGCAGGTTGGCGATGGTGATGAAAACTAGAAAACTGTCAGTGGGAAAAATAGTTCATTATTTCTTTTCATCCGTATCGTTCGTCGTTAGGGTTTTTGGCGGGGGCACAAGCGAGAGGTGGTACGCATCAGCAACAACGAAAAAAGGGAAGCAACTTCGAATAGTCTGAGAAACCATCCACCACCGGAACACGGAACCGGTGACGCGCTGATATATATAAATATTTTTTTGTTTTATTTTACCCTGCCTGCATAGGCATTCCACCAAAACTAAAAAATAAAACTTTTTTTTTCCTTTCTTTCTAGCTACCCGGAACGTTTTACCGGGTTTCATATTTCTCATTTTTCTCGTTAAATCCGGCTTGAAATCGACTTCCGGAATCTGTCTCCAGTCCGTGGTTGCTCGTGGTATTCTCTTTCCATTTCTTCTACAGCTGCCGAACGGTAGAGTATATGGCCAGCGAGAGGGTTTGGCATGAAATAGTTTAGCTTCCGGGTATGCTTTCTGTGCCCTTCGCTATGCTTATTGATGCTAGGGTTCGAGCAATGCTACGGTTAGTTGCAGGCGCCCGGGCAATGCTTGTCGGGCGATGGCAGCACAATAATTTCCGTAAGGAAGGCTTGGCCAGAGCTTTGGCCCTGCATTCGACAGTGGCGTATGTCGGTTACCTCAGTTTGGGGCACCCAGCCAGACGATTGTCGCTGATGTGATTCAAACACCCGCACACAGACACGGGAAGTAATTAGTGTTTTGCAGCGGAAATTCATTCTTTCTGCGAAAGGATCTTTAGAATTTTTCTTCAACAATATTATAAAGCAGGATCATTTCATCCGGCAATGGTGTTGTCGTTTTGGGGTGCAACATTTTTTTGTCCCCCTTCTTGGAGGGTTTCCTTTCGCTGCGAACGGATTCGGATTGACTGATAGACGAAAGGAAAGCATCCCGAAGAAGGCTTACCGCTGCTTCTGCAGCAATGTATGGGTGGGTTTGTTTTGAAAAACGACTTCCTCATGAAAGCAAGACAGAGCGATAAAATCCACTCATCCGTACCCTAATTAACCTTCGGGGTTCCCATGTGAAGGGCCCGGATTGCTTTTACGATACGGACAACAACCTTTAATCCTTTGCTCTCGTCATTCCCCATCGGTTGCCATTTTGTTTCCGTTTTGGCGATAGTCCTTGGCAACCGAATGGCTCCCACACTGCAACAACCGGGAAAGATGATGCGGGTTAACGGGGGAAGGTTTATTTTTAGGAATGAGATATTTGTTCGACTTGGGTGCTCGATTACCAGCAATTAGCATCCATTAGGAGAGTAGCCTCGGTGCAGAGAATAAAAACGGTTCTTCCCGGGTGGCACATCTACACCGTCGGACCCTATTATCTTTTCCACCCTTTCCCGAGCTGTAGTGCCCTCCCAACAAGACAGCCCTTGGCAGCACTGAAAATGACAACAAAGTCACAAAATGGCACGAGAACGAAGGCAGAGCATACTCTGCCATCCCAATTCAATGTTTCAATGCGCTATGGGTGGTGCGTTTCCATCCCATAACATCCATGTACTGCACAACCGGTAGCCGGATTTTAGGACAAATTGAATGTAAAGTTTTGTGGCGCGAATCCAATTTTTCTCGCCTACCGACCGGGCGACGGGTGCGAAACGATGGTTTGCACGCGGAAAGACACTTAACTCGCTTCCATTTTGTGCACCGTTTTTGTTTGTTTTTTTTTTGTTCATTGCTACTTTCAGCTACTCGGCACTCAATGTCTTGTGTCTTTCCTGTGCAGAGGATGAGTAACATGTGTAAAAGGGTCATGGCTCTTGAGCCAACTTTTTAGGCGAATTGAGGACCTACGGCAACGATCGCGCACGGGACAGGGGGTAATTAACTTAAACGGTTTCCATCCAGGGCGCTACTTTGGCACTGGTAAACGGTCATAGTCTCAGTGCGTAATACAAGCCTCCGGGATATCGGGACAGGCACGGGGGCAAATTAATTTAATTTTCCCCCAGCCAGTATGACTGGTCCCGTAGAGCTTTACTTTACGAGGGTTTTTTTTGGGAGAAAAAAAGGTGAAATGGTGAATTATCTGGCGCCAGATACGCCTAGAGGGGTTGCAGTAGAAAGGCAAAACCGTAGCGCATTCTAGCGAATAGCCAAATGAATTCTTGTTTTGAAGAATGTTCGTCATCAAATGACAAGTTTTCGATGCCACGTTTACGACTCAAAGTCGTAAGTAGCTAATGATTCTAATGAATGGCTAAAAGATTAATGTTAACAATCCCGGTTCCATTCCGTTGAGGTACCGAGAACTTCAGATTCTTTCGTCGAGATAAAAGCCTCGAGCGAATGCAAAGCTAAACAGGGACACAATTTCGTCTCGTAAAATCTTTTACAAATCTTTATTCTTCCTGACATTTATTTCAACTATGAAGCATTTTACTCCTTCCAAATTATAGCTACGAAGGATGTGGATATTCCCAAAACTGATCAAATGTTCCGATGGATTCAAATTCCCAATTACATTGGAATGTCGGTAATCCGTCGCTCTTGTTTCTATAAAAGAAAGGTAGCGAATTTCGAAGAACAAAAACAAAAAAGGCTCGAAAGTGTCGTGTTAGGTTTGCTCCTCACTAAGCAGGTGTGTGGGTTTATAATTTGGATCACAACTAAATTAGATTTAGATTTATAGCCCGCGAATCGTACGATAATGCACCCTACGTAGTCGAGTTACGTTCCGGTATTTAGTGAACAACACCGAATGTAGATGAAAATAAATTAAGCCAACGCTGAGTGCACGACTCTTTCGACGGTATCGAACGATGGCAGAGTGCTACGATGTCGTATTGAACATCGATGCCCAAGCGAGATATTACAGCGAACGTCCTTCTACAGAAGTGCCTGCACTGCACGGTGCGTCTGCGAAGCTTAAGGGGAAATTCCAATGGATAGACGTTGTGCGAAGTGCAGCAGCACCTCGATCCGGTCCAATCTCGATTGCTACCGTTGATAGCGTCCATGCCAATATTAAAATGAATGGAAAACCATTTTCCCAGTTTAATTACAGTATATTTACCAGCAAACAATGTGATAATTTGAAAATTATACTGTTGCAGGCGACACAGGCACCGCTGGGATGTGCGCTGTGTCGTATTGAGATTGGTGCAGGACAAAAGGAAAGCGAGCGGAAACACCGCCGGTAACAGTAACACTGCCGGCTTGGCATTCGATGGTGGAAACAGGTTCGTGCTACCTTAGGTTTGATGTAGTTCCTGCAGTGCTGGGCGGTACTGAGAAAGTGCAAACAACAAGACAAGCTCTTGACATTTCTCATCTTTTAACGGAATCGATGCCGGTACATAGAAACGCTGTGGTACTCTGCACACGATGCACAATGCAGGCAGCCACAGGTTAGTCGTACCGGACGGCATGTTTGTCGGGAAAAGACAACGATCCATGATTATGCAACAAGACATTTCAATCCGCAAATTGTTCTCGAGCCGGCTCACCATCCGTGCAACACACGTGTAGTCTAGTGTGTTCTATGAACGGATTTACCGGAAATTTCGAACGAGCCGGTCCGGGGCCAGTATTCTACCCTGAGAGATGGTATCTCGTACCGTGCAACGACATTGCAGTTTTCCTGTCAAATGGTTGTGTTGGTAGTAGACTGTGCTACTGCTGTGTGATGGTGCGCCATGCACAACTGGTTTACGGAACAGTTTCAAGTAAGGTAGCATAATATGTTCAAAGTAAAAAAGAAACGGGATTGTACGTTTGTCTACTTAGTAACTGATTGCAGCAATGAAAAAAATGAACAAATTAACATTGAGTGCATGTTTGCAAACGGAGTGTAATCCAATTAGTCCTAGACCTGACTTACTTATCAGGCCGTTTCGATTGACGGCGGTCCAGCGCCGTCGTCTGCCAATCCGTTATTCCGGTCGTTCTGGCGGACGCATCGACGCCATCACCCCGTCTCAGTTTGGGCTTACCACGCCTCCTCTGTCCATGTGTACGGCATAAAAAGACTTTACGGGCTGGGTCGTCCGGTGTCATTCTCATGACGTGACGAGCCCACCGGAGCCTGGCGAGTCTAATTCGCTGCACGATGGTGTGATCATCGTACAGCTCATAGAGCTTGTCATTGTAGCGGCTCCTCGATTGTCCTTCCACACATACGGAGCCAAAGATCCTTCTTAGCAGCTTCCTGTTGGAAGTGGCTAAGAGGGTTTCGCCAGTTTTGGAAAGTCCATGTTTCAAAGGCATATGTGAGTACTAGGACTAAGAATGTTCTGAATAGTCCAGCTTCGTCCGACGCGACAGGTATTTAGAGTGGAGAAGTTTCCTCAGGCTGTAGTAAGATCGGTTGGCGGCCAGCATCCTTGCGCGTAGCTCAACATCAATGTTGTTATCGGTGCTGACCTTTGACCCTAGAAATTTTGGACGACTTCAAAAGTGCGGTCTCCTATTTGTATGTATTTAAATTAAAACTAATGATTGAACTTTTTTACACGAATAAATGATTTCGTTACATAACACATGGATGTTTCAAAAGGCATAGTTGTTATTTTTTCATGCAGAATCTTTCTTATTCAATTACTGCTGTTCCCTAAGACATGGTTGTCAGAAAAGAAATGCGAAATATAAGTTCTCTTCGCCCAGTACATTAAATGTTTCTTACAAAATATCACCAACCTAAAGCATGCACTGATTACAGATAATGTAAATGTATTAATTTATGAAGATCCTTTTGAAAATAAACATAATTTAATTTTCATGTTGACGTAAATATGAGAGCATTCTTTGTTTGGCATAACAGAGCAAACAGAGATCGAATACCAATTCTCTTGGGTGCTGGTACACCTACTCATAATACAAATGTGGATGGATTCATCAAACGATGGAACCCCTTAAATCATAACGACATAAAATATCCGCCAGTGTTTTAAATGATTAAAAAACAACCATCAATATAATACGAAAGTTACTGCTTTTCGTGTTCTAATCGCGCTGTGCTCTCTCAGCTCACCTTCACGCAATGCAACCAATTTTGAGCATGACAATTGAATTAAACTGCAAGTCGTATGTTTGTGACCGCTGACATACTACTCGTACCCACCCAAAGAATCTGACCATTGTTCTACGGTGCTTACCATCATCTCGGTATTAGCCAAAACTAAAGGCTAAAGGTCCATCCCCTAGGGAATAAGAAACGCGGTGAGTTTTATCCTGAACCACGTGGAAAGATAAGAGAGCTACTGCGCCATTTACTCCTCTCGGTCCAGTACAAGGGAAAGCAATAGAACGCCTTCCCCAGGAATTGAATCACAGCCACAGTGTAGAACACTGCGGCACACAACCGCTACCGCAAGAAAGTGTATTTGTTATTCAAAACACATAAAGTCAACATTGATTACATTCCCTCGCATTCGGTTGACTCGAAGACTCAGCGAGTTCCCGAACTTCAAGGGTGCACATAGCCACACAAACTTGTCAAACCACACACACAGACACACATACACACCTGAATCCGCATAAGGATCACTGCAACGGAGAATGGGTATCAGGGGTTGTGACCGCTCCTACATCCAAAACCAACCAGCGACCGGATGCGGAAATATCGTATGGAAGCTGTGGTGGTTTTTGCAATGCTTATTGTAACCCATTTCTCATTCACGGAAGAGTGCAAAAACGGCTTCCTAGGCTTCGGTTACCGGAGGGGATCGCTTGCGTGATGGCCACCGTTAGCTAACACGACCGAACCGCAGCAAATGCTGCTCGACCGTAGTTCGGACCCCAAAAGAAGAAGCGCACGAGCCGAATGGAGAATTACTAAAAATTACGTTTATCGCAATCATAAATCTTTGGATTACGAATTTAAACGTAATTTTCTATTTCTAACACCACGCTGCCGAAGGAGCGAATGGGACGAGCCATCTTGGTTAGAGGTTTACACTCTTGGAGACGGCATCAGTTTATTTTCGTGTTTTCCTGCTGAAACCGATGCGATAACGAACCGGTGTGCCTCCCTGACGGTAGCATCTGTACTCTTGTGCTCCGGGCAGGCTATGAGTTTGTGTCGGTTTTGGTTAGCTTTCGCAAGCTTCTGTTGCACAATCCCCTGCACAGGACTCCAACCACTGACTATGTGTGTTTTGACTGTATGTACGCACGTATTGCTCTCATTTCCGTTTTTTTTTAACGGGCGCAAACGGCGCAACCCAAGATAGGATCCTTTTATAAGTGGCATTCTTTTGCGTGAGAGGGCGCATTTCATTCTCGTTAGGGCTTTCACCCGACTGAACCGAACACCGGCAGTATTGTTTTGCTTTTTTGTTGTTTTTTTTTTCTTATCCCAGGCAGGCACTGTGAGCCGATTTAGTCTTCTAGTGGAGAATGAAATGTATTTCTTCACCTTCGCCAAAGCAAACAATCCATGGTCTCGCACTGTTGCTGGAGGACGGTTGCTCTTAGACCACGGTCGGTAGCAATTCCAAATGGGGCAGCGTTTTCAAGGCACATTTCTTGCGGTGCGAGATCGGATCAGGACAGGATTATTCAAATCATTCATCGTCGATGAAGTTTATTTACCGGAATGATTGGTGCGGATTTTCGAGAGAATGGTGGTTGTACGGCTTTGAGCTTCTGTATACGAGCTAGCCAGTTTTGTGGCTGTGGTCCCGAGGTGTGTCTATGATAATTGAGATGCAAGCTGAAAAGCATCCATTTCATGAGTAGCACCGATTCCGGGGGTGAAGAGTCACGATGATTCCATTTTACATGAACTGGGTATGAGACTGCAGGGAAGGTGCATTCGGTTAAAATGCGCTGTAACGAAATCTAGTAGAGCAATCCAATACTCGCAAGCCTTCGTTTAGAGCTATCTTCGGGTGGTGAGATATTTCACAAGTTGATTTGGGCTATTCTAGCGCTTGATCCTTTCGATAGCTTACCACTCTATTTTATCGTTCTGGTTTACATTCGTACTGTTGGTCGCATTGTTCCATTCTCCATTTTTACAGTCACTTGTATTTAGTAAGAAATGTAGTAATAGCTGCAGCCCGATGAAGTACAATCCTTAGAGGAGAAACGATTATTTCGATCATGAAGAAAAATGTCCAGATATTATGGGTTTTTAAATGATTGAATTGAAATTTAAATGAATGAAACATTTAAATGATAATGGTCATATTTGCACCATAAAATCGATACCATTTCTAGTTAATTAGTATGTGTTAACAGGAAAATTTAAAAGAATACATTTAAATATATCGCACCTATATAAAAAAGGATTGCAGTCCAAACGTTTATTAAACTAGTCACTCTTACTAAGAAGTGCCCTGAGGTTAGTGGAAAATGTTTGGATTGATTCTTATTAATTTAATAATAACCCAAAAGAGTAGCTATTAATGATTTACTGAAAATCTTCGTTTTCGTTACTTACATATTGGTATTAAAATTCAGATGTGAGATCTTATGTGGAAAATATAGAATTAGATATGAAATTTTTGTACATATCTCAAACGTTTATAAAGTAGAATCGATTCTATACAAATTTTGAAAAAAGTTTGTGTCAAATTAATTAATTGAAACATTCACCAGCATTGTTTGCATTGCTTTATGCACACGATGTCCATTTCAAAGCATGTTAATAGATGATTATCAGCCTCTCTGTATCAGGGCATTCACAATAGGACACTTTTTCAACCCAATATGCATAGTGCTCGGTGAGGCGCGTTAATTTACCGCACCGAAGAACAAGGAAATAGTTATGAGGCGATTAAATGGCGAACCTTTGCCCGTTTCGTTCGTAAAGGCTTTGTATTTTTATTATTAAAACAAACAAACAAAAGAGCAAAGAGTTACCAAAGGGACAGCATAGAAAGCACCCAATTACCATCAATTGTAATGCAAATGATTCACAGCGACAGATACTCTTTGAGCCTTTTGTTTACGTTTGGTTTTCGTTATTGTTTTACACCGTTCAGCTTAATCGCTTTCACTGTAATGGAACAGTCCCATGGGAGAGCTTTTTCACGCCTCATATAGTGGTATTTTTATTGAAATTCTCCCAGGAATTCCGATGGTTTATTCACGCTTTTGTGCACTGTAAACTTTTATCGCTGGTGCAAAAAAGAAAAAACATGTAAACAGCACATCTACTTCGCTTCATTATCATTCAGGTTCGTTAAATAGATAAAAAAAAGAATTCATGGCGATTGCTAGTTTGCAATTCTGCAACCAACAGCAGTATTTTGAAAGATAAACCTTGTTCGATCGCAAAAGCAAAAATCCAGTTTTAAGCTACAGCAAAATGTTGTATTGTTTAATTATTCTTTAAGTAGTAATTGTATGTTGGATATTTCCTGTAGATGGCGTCCCTCCATGTGTCATATTGGGTAGCACTTTTACAATTAATTTCTATTGAGTAACGAAGCTCAAGGACTTGATGCATTACGAAAATATGAAACTAAAATGTGTTCAATTCAAAGCGGAAATATATGTACATTTATTTAACGATTTTGAGTTGCTATTAAGGTAATTAGCTTGAGAAATTTTGTGATCTCTGTTAATAACTGCAAGATATTGGCTCATAAGTGGCATTTTAAAGGTTGTTTCAAAATCTACGAGCACAAACCCATTCGACGCATTATTACAGGCTCAGTGAAGCATCGCTCCTTAGTTTCTAAGGCAAGAGATGTTCTAAACAGCTAACATAGCGTATATTTGGATAATTCTTTAATCCGTAACGCAACAATCGGTACAGCCAGACGACGATGAAGCGCTTAAAGAACGAGCAAATCGAAAAAATACCGTCAATTCATTGACGACATCGCCAATATCTTCGTGAGCTTATCGACCTCAAGCTAGCGAATGCGAAATGACCGTGGTTTATGAATTTTCATATAAATTTCCACCCAACACTCCTCTGTGAGGGAAGATTATGACACCGAAAAATCTACCACCTCCAGCACGATGTAACAACCATTTCTCCAAGGTGGTCCATGCAGTTGCTTTTTCCTTCCCTTTCTCTCGTTCTATTCTTTGTGTTGTGTATTTGTGTCTGTGTTATTGTTGATGATAGTACTGCTGGTTCGCGTTGCCATGCGACAATTTAAGCCGCTCACGAAAGCCCGAGGACCTTTGGCGAGAGGATAGTAGAAATCGCGTTTCGGATTGCTGCTCCCTTGACTTCATATATTATTCATAAGCGAAATTTAAATAAAGAAACCATTCCAAGATCCGTTCTTGCCCGAAATGGGACAACGGTGACAGTGCCAGGATTCTGGATACTAACAGCATTCGCAGACGAAACGTTTAGGGTTTTATAAGAGGATATCTTAAGTGATGGCGGAAAGAGGTCGTTTTTTTGCAGATCAAAAACCCTTCGCTACGCTATGAGGATGGCAGGATTCGAAGGAAACTCGTCACAATACAAAAAAGGAAGGAAAACCCAGCTCGAGAACATAACTGGAAGCAAGCAGCTTGTCGAACGTCATAATGGCTGCACTAAATGCGAATAATATTTGATATAATCTTTTACGATTATCCGTCCTCTATAAATATGTTTATAGCTTTATAACAAGCGAATCGTGACGTTTAGTTTTTTCATCACATACTGATGACGAACACACATTGCGAGACAAGCATATGATAAGCGGAAGGGAAAGGGTCTAATTGAACAATTTCCAATTGATTTGAAACTGCAGAAGAGTTAAAGTACTAGCTTCATATTAGTAAGATATAACCTATCGTCCTTCAATCCTAAACACGACTCGCAACACTTTCGAACGTGGAACAGAGGCAAATCCGGAAGTTTGAAGTGGGAAACCTAATAAACAAACAACAGACGATCAAAGAAGCGCCACAGTAATGAAGTGGGTTTCATGTTTAATTAATCATCATTTTCATTTTTAATCAAAATTTCGATTCGATTCCATTTGAACGATGCGAAATCGTCGACAATTTTGCGAAAAAAAAAAGATAGCATCGTTATTTCATAGCTCAATTGAACGTTTTTCGACGGCTGTATCGCGAGAGTATGAGGATTGTGTTTTTCCCATTTGTTGCACTATTTTTCTCTTCTTGATGCTGTTCATTTTATATTTGCTTTCGGCGAAGACCATACTCTCGCTAACCCATTTGCACCTTCATGTGTATGGAAATCCCGTGGCATACCGATTGCTATTGAGAATTGTGGAAACTCGTTTCAGATATCATTTAAATGCGGAACAACGCAAGCAGTCGCACACGAGTCCGTCATGAAACGCTCGAATAAATCGATCGAGCAAGTAATAAAGTTGATTTATGTGAAAAATCATAATTGTAATTGAAATGAACACTCAATTCTGCGCGGTGTGTAACCATTGAACGCAAATTTATGAGCAATTTTCCATCTGGGAATATTGTAGTTTATTACAATTTCTCGCTTTTTCGCTGCTGTACATAAACACAACCGCGTTCAAACGTTCTTAATAGACCTCATGAGATATTAGGATTTACATGTTGATTTATGGAGCTACAAGTGATGGTGACAAGAATGAGGCAAAATGAGTACACAGTTAAAATGTTTGCAAAATATTAATGACAATAAAAAAAGTCTTGGTTTACAACGTTAAGGCATCCATTAGTCTATGTTATGTACTTAAGAAAAATCCTTTCCAATGTACTGCAAACTATCTTCTATTTCATTTTTACACCATGTGGAATCCGCTCTGTCATTTGTTCGTTACGCAACCGAACTCTACCTCTAATAATGTTTAGGTAGGATAGTACAAGACTAGCACATCACAAGCATCGTCGTGTCAAATTATGGTAGAAAGAGGAAACTACCAACTTGAAACAGAAAACGCGAGCGTAACTTGCCCTGCTTCAAAAATCCACATCAGAACGTAAACTAACCACACAGGACACACTAAGACTCCGTACCAGTTGGGAAAGAAAACTATCATATGAAAAGTAGTCTCTTGAGTGAAAGTTTCGCCGGAAACGAGCACATCAGTAGCCGATCCGAAGGATGCATCACGACCGAACACGCTCAAATAACGAAGTATGTGTGTAATGAAAAATCTTCCATAAAACAGTGCCACTTTGCAACCGCCATGTGCAAGCAGGTCGTCTGTCCCACACAGACGCCTTGGGAGAGAGCAGAACGTTCTTCGGGGCAAAATGGTTACACTTTCGAGTGTCATAAAATGGGGTAAATTGATTTTTCGACACAAACCGACCGACTAAACGCCCTCAACCAAAACCGACGGAAACCGTCGATGTGGGAACATCTTATCTACTCACAGATACTTTGCAGCAAAACCCCAAGCAGCCTCCTCCACACCACGGAACGGTGGTTAAAGTTGCATCCTTCTCCGAAGTCTGAAGGTAGAGCTAGTGATTTTTGCTATTTGAGTTTGGAACGTTTAAAGCGGTTGCAGCATAAAAAAAAAAACAACCACAATAGTCTTTGAGGGAGGGAAATTACTTCGTGCATTGTTGAAAGTGTTTTCTCTACAGAGCGTAGCATAATTAAATTTAGCACACCGAAAGGACACTTATGCGTACACAAATTTCGACGTTTATGAAGTTATTCCCTTTGTAGCCATTCCTTATGAAGCGAATTAAGCTAGCATATAAGTAGTATAATAGTGCGTGTAGAAATGAAAGTTCGTTAATTGCTTGTGTCATGCTTTTATGCAATTTATCACATAAAGTACAGCCATGCTTGTATTAGTCTTGCGGGAATTCAATACAGCTAAATGTCTGAAAAATTTGTTAAACAATCTTGTAATAATTATTTTTTTTTTTATTTTTTTGTTTGTTCTTGTATGACGGCCTGGCCGTATTAGACTTAATTTACCACATAGCAGGTCAGTCAGTCCATGCTACGGGGGGACGGTCCGAATGGGATTTGAACCCCGGTCTGTGGTGTGAAGGCCCAGCGCCGAACCACTCTCCCACCGGGCCGCCCCTTGTAATAATTACTTATGATGATTAAATAATTGCAAAAACATATCCTTCTGTACATGATAATTAAAACTTTATAAAAACTTGTGTTTACTGTCTTTCATTTTCTTATTATCATATATTCGATATTTAGTAGTATTTACTATTGGAATCACCAGACGCAAACTTGAATTATCGCGGGAACCTCCAGAAGCAATTCAAATCTGGATTTGGAGGTCTAGGGTGACTAATCGTAAACAAGTCGCGAGACTTGGGCTGTGTACGCATCGGTCGTGATGAGCAAATAATTATGCTGACTCTCCTTAGCATTGCTGTGTCTATTGCTCTGCTCCTTCATATTTCAATAATAACCCTATACAGAAAGGGTTATAGAACGGTATTGCGATCCTAATTAGCTAGTTGCGCACCAATATTCTCACCGACCACACGTGAAAGTTGCGATCAAACCAAATCAAAAGTGTCTTGTGTTAAGTTTAAAATTCATACTGTTTCAATCTTAGATTTAGATATCTGTTTTCCAATTTCACAATACACATCGTAGAATAAAATAATCATTATTCACCCAATTGTACTGCATTGAATGAATGAAAAATCCTTGCATGTTTCTCTGAATTACTATACGTTTCTCAAACCTACATCTAAGAACATCTATTAAAATTGTTTATTACATTAAGGATTTATTTGTTTAGCTTTGTTTGTTCATATGATTTATTTGTCACTTTAGCCAACCTTCTATGCAATTCAAAATTGTCTAGGTCAATGAAAGGGCTTCATTTCCCATTTCCATTTATTTAACGACTTAATTAGGTTTGTCAAAAAATTAAATCCTAGTCGTATGCATTAGATGGCCAAACAACAAACAGCGCTCATTCGTTACGAAGCTACAACTATTAAATTCATCAATAAAATTACTGAATGGCACGTGCGGTATGATGGGGAGGCCCGAGTAACGTAGTCGTTTTCGTTATCGCTACCACAAAAGTATCGTTGGGTAACGCCCTTACAATCCCACCCATCCTACTACCTTTATCCCAACGTTTCCAACCGCAGAGTTTGTGGCTTTCGCTTTTACATTGCAGACGTGGTGTACGCGCTATTCGTATGGTCGCGGTCATTCGCGGTTGATTGTATAATTGTATCCCGAACGCAGACCCCAGCCACAAACCGACGAATGCACATTCGACCGATGGGTTTTTCGTGGACTGCGATTCTCCTCTCATTGCCTGAGGATGGACCTCCAAACAAAACAACAAAAAACGAAAAGCTCATTTACTATGCAAGAGGCGCGTGTGCATTACTCCAGGGCTTGTGCGGAATGTCGTATGCACAACTCGCACCGGGCACCTCCCAATCCCACGTGGATAGGGGCAGTAAAGTTGTCTGCTATCAGTGAACTGGTTCACTGCAAACGCGTTCAAAGTTTGCAAAGTTTTATTTGACTTTATCCACACCATTGTTAATCATCTGCTCTTCCCCTTCTTTGGAGTGTTTAATTTTTATGTTACTCATCTGTCGACACTTGCCGTTTCGTTTTGATCGGAGAAAGTTTTTACCCTGCTGCACATAAAACATGCATGAGGAGCAGTGTTCGGGTATAGGACAACCGACAATGGTGCACATAACCGTGGTCTTTGCGTTTTACTTCCGGATAAAGTTTTTTTCCGTGTTCGTTTCTACCACTCCGACAATGACGGAATGCGCTCCAGTAGAAACGGAAGGAAAATTAAATTTTTCGCCATCCAACTTTGCTTCTCCTGTAGCTTCCGAGTAGTGGGACGATCTATGAACGATCGAAGGATTTACGTGAAACTTGTGCTTTGGTTTTGCTGCTTTGCGATTTTAGTCACAACCTCGTCGAGTTCAACAGGTCCCAATATCCGATAACTACCAAAACCCGGTGTGTATAGTGGGTGGTAAGATACAAATTTGTAGTCCTCAAGCAACCAACACAACAGCTGTCAACTGGTTTCCAGTTGTTGAGAGAAAGAGAGAGAAAGAGAGAGTAAGAGAAGGTTCCAGTCTGTACAATCTTTTCCGAAACGCCTACCAGATACAACGTATCGCTTCGTTTGGCCACAGTGTGGTAACAAATTTTTATTGCTCACTGCATTGGCAAGCAGGGTGACCTAGCAGGATACAACCCTTTCTTCCTTTAATAGCTATGGTCGCCGAATGAATGTACACGAAGACGACAGTGGACTGTGTGCCCAAACGAGATCGGCATATTTCGGAGCTACCCTTTATGCCGACGGTCAGGCGCTTTGATTTATGGCATTTTCCTGATTAGGATTTTTTATGTCACACCTGCGGCTTGCTGATGCGGTCGTTTGTGGCTGCAGTGCATTCGGCCAAAGCGTTTGCGTTGACGCCTTTGACCACCATTAGGACACGCGTGCGACATTTTTGTCGTACGTTTTGCACAATCGCAACCATAAAACAAGCGGTCACTAACAAAAACTTGATAAAATGTTCGCCCACTTAAAGCCATAGACTCTTAGGACAACAATATCTTAGTATAAAAAAAATCGACGCTTACAAGTAATACGAACATAACTCCCTTCGGTTTTTGTCTACTCGCAATACAAAGCTTCGCTGATCCATTTGATACCAATAAAAATGACAAAAAAACAATGTTTCCAACAACCTTGATGTATCTGCGGTCAGATTCGAAAGACCAATTTGTTGCATCTTTCCCATGTCCTGATTGGGAATCAGTTCGTCTTGTGCAACGTTTCATGCTTCCGTTGTGTACTGGTAGCCCATTAACGAGCGGCAAGGACAATGTGCAAGTGGAAAAAAAAACTGAAAAAATGTCTGCCGATTGTATTAGTCGCACAATCTTCGTGCCATTGGACACGTTCCATCACTTGTCCCACATTTCGGCCTGCTTTCGATCCGAACATACTCATCGCAAGGAATGCATTTCGCTTCATCCGCGCCTCTCTTATTCCTCCATTCTTCATGTACGAGACACTGCAAACCCAGCAGAGCGATTGCTTCGTAATTAAGCGCCAGCCACGGGTACTACAAGCTACCCAAGCGCATGTCACCTTATTTGTATGCACCGTGCAAATGCTTTCGCTACGGGTTAGGCTTGTTTGTGCAAATGATACATAATTTATGAAAAAGGTAATGTTTTTCTATTATTAAATTCGATACCGGCAAATGTGCAGGATTGTTTCATGGTTTTGTGCTTTTCCACATGGGCGTGTGATTCTTTTTTTATTGTTACAATATCCATCGACGCTTTTTCAAACAAACGCTCTGACTAATTTATGTTTGCATTACATCGTGAGTTATTATTCAAATATTAGGATAGTGCAAAACGAAAACGATAATTAAAGTTGGTTCAACAAAAGTGCCCTTAAAGGCATAATATCCTGCAACTCTTTAAGGGCCCGGTCGATGAGAATTCCATAGTTACTCACTTTTAAACACGATTTAGATAGTGCATTATGCGATAGTAGTTATGACAGAAATTGATTGTGCAATTCTTTTTCAACGCATTATAAATAACATTATTTATATAAAATGATATTAAACAATTGCATTAATCTACGTTTAATTATTTTTGAACATCTTTTCAACTTCAATGAAAGATACAATGTGAAAAAATAAAGCTGATCAATTCCAAAATAATCTGCTCATGTTAGTATTCAACCTTACGAAACATCTATTGAAAGTACGAATCGAGATGTCTCCAATTCAAACATCCATCTCCTGACTTTAAGTGTAAGGATTGTTAATCATTGTTTGTCCAGCACGATTAATTTCTAAAGCAAATGGTTATCCCTTCTCTGTTTTAAGGTGTTTGAAAGTAGTTTTTTTCTTTAGCGTAGTAAAAGTTATGACCATATGTACATATAATGTGTAAGTAAACGTTATCAATCGATGTATAAACATATAAAAATGCATTGTTGCATAAATTTAATAAATTTCAATGTTTTAAGCATACAGTAACGTTAACAAATCAATAAACTATTTTTTCTTTTTTTATATAAACGACCTAGCCTTATTTCTCACATAAATTTCATAAAAAGTCAGGACTATTCTTGAGCGATTTCATGGACAATTAAAACCTGAGGATTTACACTTATCACACTTTTTCCGTATTTCAAATAAAAAATATAATGGACAGCATACGCATATGGCCTAATTGGGTTCGAGAGCAATCGATTGGCAATGGGACGATGAGCACTTAAGCAAAATTAGGTGAGTAGGTCAGAAAAATAGCAAGTAGGAAATTACATACATAAATATGTACAGGGTGCATTTTAATACAGCGGTAAGTTTTATATATTTCGCTAGTTTATACCAGTTACTCATAAAAAAACGGAAGTCGTGGGCGAAGAATAATGTCACTGATTCTTAGCTACAATCCATATTTTAGTCTCAGGTTTTTTCTTGTTTCTTCGCCTTCCAACTAAATCGGAACTTTGCCAAAAGGAACATTCAACGAATGGTACGATGTGCTACGAATCGAATGCATCGTAGTCTACTGAATGCAACTGTACGAACGCCGGCCAGATCAATATTTGGAATACATACAAATGCATCGATTGCCCTCGATAGCCAAACACTTCTTTAATACATGGAACGAAATCGCACGAATAAGTGATGTACTAAATCTACCGTCGTATGAGAAAACTTTTGCCCAATGCAAAATTCCACTACATCGAACGACCCAGAACGCGAGTGCTTGAGGAGAAAAGTTACAAATTTGCAAGGGCAACCTTTGTTGCACGCAGCAGGAACAACGACGCAGCAGGCAAGTATTCTAAGTTAAAATTATAGCAATTCTACCTGTATTTTACGCTTCTTCGCGTGATGTGTCTACTCGCAGGATGCAATAGAATGTGAGATGAGGAGTATGTTTGGATCGTATTCTACTGCATTTTCCAATGTACCGTTTGCTCATTCGTTTCGCCTTTCGTGCAACCATTTTATGCTGCTGATCAAGATGTATTTTTCCATAGCTACTGTTAGGCTTTTCCTTCCATTGCTGTGTTACGAGAAATGGCAATTGTACAAGAACTGTGTGTATGAAAAGCGATACGGGCGAGGAAAGAGGCTAGATAAATACATTCGCATATCGTAAATGTCGCACAACCAGTCGTCGAAGTTTGTCCGGGATGTGTTGCAGTACATTCAGCATGCACGTTCATCTCGTGGCACTGTGCACCGGATAAACCGAATGCGAAAAAGACTCCCATCTTGCTTCTAGCTTAGGTTGGTGGCCAGTCTTAAAGTGACACGTACCGTACAAGACACACAACATCCGGTATGCCTTCCTGGCGAGACCAAATCCTGCCATCGCCAACGACACCCAGCGAATGGATGGCGGAAAGAGATTGGAAAAGATAAAAGACGAAATTTGACTGCTCCGGTTGGCTACCAAGACAAGAAACACGAAACTTTCGCATTTTGCTCCACAGAACCCCTCAAAGACCTGCCATCAAAAATGCCAGCGGAAGCAGTTGTCTTTTGCCTGCCTTCCCGGAGCGCTCGATTGCCTTCAATTTGCCAGCACCAAACAGATATGCACATGCACGCGCTCCAGTAGCTTGTCAGTCGTCGCTGTTATCCATATAGCGCAATGTCTGCACTCGAACGGACCTTGAACGAGAGCAGGCCAACGGAACTCCCATGTTGTCGCATATATTCATTATTATATTATGCACTTCCACTTCCCATAAACAACAGCACTCACGTACTTGTGCAATCAACCGAAACCAGAGTCAGCAAACGCGGAACAACGGGAAAGCGCGGGTGGAACAGTACTATCATTGCATGGGTACTTCAAGATGCCGGTCGGATGGTGGTGGTTAGCCGAAGGTTGTTGTTATGTTGACCTCCTATGGCTTGGAGCCTGCCAACACCATGCTTTATTGGATATTGAGTGGGCTTCCGCAGTTCGGGAAGGGTACGGATTTTCTTCACCCATCGTATCGTAAAAGCATCAGACATGGGGTAGTTTGGTTGTTCCCTATGCACTTGCCATCATTATTTGAGCTCATGCACACCCACCCATCAAACGACCCTAAATGATGCAGCGGTCCACCGAGTCCCGATGGAATATGGTTTTTAATGAGCAAAACGGTTTCGAGAAAAACAACCCCGATGCCAGAGTTGGCGGAGATTGGATCGTCAATTTGTTTCCCCCCGATTCCCGCACTCTTGGCCACCAGGACTGACTGGCAGTACAGGAAAACCTGCAGAGTTTGAAGTTTTCTTTTTTTTGAGTTTGCTTTTCTCTCTGGTCCAATACACCAATGAGATTATCGGTTGGTAGGTTGAGTAAATTTTTGGACGAGTTTTTTCCTCATATGAACAGCAATCCTTAACGTTTCATTGCACTCGGATGGTAGCTCTGGAAAATGTGCAATGTTATGCGCATATGAATGTTTTTTTTTTGTTTTATTGGAGGTTTTCGATTCCTTCTTCTCTGGTCTATTTATTCAGCTAGAATCCTCAAAATGGATTGTGTGTTTTTTAGCTCGTTTTACAAAACATACATTTTAAACAAATGGTTTCAAAAAAAAACATAACTTTCGAAAATAATAGATTGGCTGGAAATGAGTCAAATTGACGTGAATGATGTTTTACTTTTTTCAGCTTGTTTTACTTGAAGTTTCTAGGTATAGGGCTTGGCCACAATTATGACATAACACATAAAATGGATGTTTCACTAGTTTGTTTTGTAGCTTTTAGTGCACATTACAACTAAATCATATATCAGGACATTTAACGTTACATTCCATCAAATGAATTTACATTGGTATAATTATGTAATCATACACCTAATCCATACTGTATCATAAATCGCAACATTATGAAAGCGTCTTGCAATGAATCAAAATGCGATAATAAAGGTCAAGTTCAGCTATTTAATGTGTTAAACAGCATGCGACAGAATGTACTACAAACGAAGAGACGCTTTCGCTGTCCCGATCGGCCTTACCGATTCGACACGCGCTGCCCGACGACCATTTCTCCCACACCATGGCAATACTTAACATCCCGATCACATTCCAAATTGTCCGGCTACCGTCCAACCTATCAGGCCGAACGTCACGTCGAACAAATTTGTCGTGCCGAAACTGTACACAATCAACGCGTTCACTTTCAGGGCTTTCGTTTACGGAGGGTAATCATTGCACGCACACGACGCAATCGAACCTGACCGAATAAGTGAGTAATTTATTTCAATTTCACTCCAACACCAGCAAAGTGTACCATTTCGCTCGTATACGGTGGGAATAAAGAGAAGGATGATCTCTCATACCAACCCCCACTGTCACTAAACACAAGCATCCTATTTGCATCGCAATGGACCACCAATTTTAACCCCCACGCACGTAAAGGTGTGCTTGTTCAAAGCGCAAAAATCGCACAAGCCGTTCAATTTCGATATAAAAGCAAATTGCTTTGAACGCACTCCAGTCATTGTCGGTGCAGGATTTTTTCGGACCGAGTGACGAATATATCCCGACTGTGTGTGTATGTGTTTTTTATTTCGCTAGGGTCTGATTTGTGCGTTTGTACAAGTGCGTGTGCAACCAAAACCCCAAACCAACCGGATTAGTGTGGAAACCCCTGAAACATTGTGACGATTCAGCTAGAAATTTCTCTCAACGATTGGAAAAAAACGCGACAAATTTGTAAAACGATGAAAACCTTCCTGGTGAGTTTTGTTGATGTTTGCTTCCGGAACGTCCTTTATTTTTGCCCCCCTTTTCCGGTGCTATCACGGCCATACTATAAAAAGGATTTGATTTCCGAGTGCCATATAATACTCAGTCGGTTCAGCCGGCTCTGAATGCGGACAGAGCTCCAGTTTCGTTCCTTTCATGACTTAATTTTTGCCCGCTTTCTCGAGCAAATCATCAACGCACCGTAGCGTTGGGAAGAGTAACGCTCTGTTTCCTTGTTATGTGTAGGATTACGTTTCAGCAGCACACCAATAAAGGTTCCCACGAGGAGAACGAAAAAAGTTTCACGTAAATAAAAGAATAGAACATTAACAAACACAGGAACTGTGAAACCAAACCATGCCATTAATAAATTAGAGTAACCAAAAGTGAAAAATTGACAGCGGTAAGGCTAACGATATTATTTGCGAACGAAAAAAAAGCATACACACACATATACAGTGAAATATTGACGAAACAAGTTCCGGAACAACTCGCAGTGTAGGTTCTGTGGCGTTCACGTTCGTTATTTTATTATTTTGTTCGTAAAGCTATGAGCGCTACGCTGGTGTGTGCTTTGCATGGTTTCGATTTGGTTTACACTTTTTTTTAATGCTTATTCAAATTATGGTTTACCGTTTTCGATATACGTTTGCGCAACGAGTCTTAAATAGTGTATACTTAGTTTTTGGTCAAATAATTAGAAAAAGCATATGCCGTGGAAAAAAACAAAAACGGAAAACTCTATTACAAGTGCTTGCTGTACGATTTATACGATTTGGTAAACTATGGCCAACAGAAATCGCGTGTTGAAAATCGCTAGAACTACTAATCATATTCACTGCAGAACACTAACGTGTTTTTTATAGAACATGAAGTTTTATGTCCTAAAAGGATTATTTTTTCCACCGAGAACAAAATTAATAGAGATTTTTTATTGCACGGTATCAAGTGCCAGGCAACATCGAGTTCTGGACAGTAAAAAAAAAAATGCCCTCAATCAAGCAGAAACGTATTTGATGACGGTAATATCAATTAAATTAATGGTTGTAAAACTAGCATGAAACCGATGGAATTGAGCATATTTTCAGATAGGAATTGCATTTTCTACTGCTCAGCAACATGTATTGCCAACATCATTACGGTTATTGCAACTTTTAAGGGGCCATCTTTTCTGAAAAACGATGAAACGATGAAAAAATCTGTTCGCATTTAAACAACTTTACCAACACAGAAACAAACCCGTGCTGTGCGTCGGAAAAATGGTACTTCAAACGAAAAGGAATATTTTAAAACAGATTTATTTGATCTGTCCTGTGCCAAAGTGAATTGCGCTGCTATACATTAAAGTACCACAATTAATGTACTTTCCTGTCCCGCAAACAAATAACACTGCAAGATCTGATCGAATGCGTAGGGGACCGAAAACGAGTAAACAAACAAACAGGCAAACGGAAAACGAAATAATAAAATCGAAACCAAAGCTAGAAAAACAATCAACAAACGGATAGCACGGAATCAATTTCTAATTCTGTTTGCTCCGTTCGCAATCCGCCCAACGACACATCGATGAATCGTCAGCAAATGCTCACGGTGTTTGGTCATTTAGAGCAACGCTCTTCACTGCCTTCCACTTCCACAAACACTCCTTCTTGACCCCGCGAAACGATCTGCCGAACGCCGGGCAACGGTCGGGAATCGCGTGTTTATCGAAAAACATCATCACAGCAACATGATACTTCAAGCTACCGAGTCCCGATATGCGAATATGTGCGAATAAAAAGGATATCAGCATGATGCGTTTTGATGAGAAAATCGTCCGCCCGTCGATGGAGAACGAAAATAGAGGGCACATACGCATAAACACAGAAATGCAAAGTGTAGTATGCGCGGCGTTTTTGTCAGACACTGGACACGACACACTGTGATCCAATCGTACCGAAATGGAAATCGCTTCGGAAAAGCGCACCCGTCCAATACGGTTCGGGGATGGGTAATCGTTTAAATCGGATCATTTTCATATAGATGAGTAACGGGCTATCGCCGCTGACGTCACCATCATTTGTGGTTGTATGCATCGTTGCTGGGGATGAGTATGGACTGCCTGCGGACACGGTGATTGATGTACCAACCATCTCCGGTTGATCTTTGGTACGATGAGGCTTGCCCTAACGCTTACCACTTTTCCCTCGAAGCGTACGCAGCTAGCGTACTGTTCAGTGGTGCAGTCAATGCGTTTTGTATGTAAATATTATTGCCAAGATGTGTGAATAAAATGCACACACCCAGCGAATCGAACCACACTAGCGTGTCGTCAGTAGCTGCCTGGCTGCACAGTTTTTGGCGACCAAATTTAGTCGCCACCCGGGCGAAACTAGTACAGTGCTGGCGCTATCTAACGTGCGCTGCTTGCCATAAAATGCCATACCCTACTACATGCTGCATGCAAACGGGTCATTATAAGAGAGCATTGCACCAAGAAGACAGTTTTCCGGTTTCTTGTCTCATTCTGTGCATTACTTATCTATTCAAAAAAACATTTCGGTGCCACCAACGAAAGCTGCGTTTCTTCAACTGTCAAGCCGTACCAGTTTTATACATGGTGGCTGTGAGATGGCAAATACAGAATAGCATACCCGGAGCCATAAGGAGCATCAAGATGAATAAATCATGCAATCGGAAATCCATTTGTGGTTCCGCCAAACCATATGTTTTATATGTGTCTTCACGATGTGTCTCGTTTCCTCAGTATGGGTATCCGGATGCGTTCCACTTTAGGTTGAATCGTTAAAAAAGTGATAAAAACTATCAAGCAGTTAAAGATCAGGAGGCAGGATCAAGAATTCTTGCCTCAAACTTACAAAAGAAAAGTTATGATAAATGGCGTAAATATATCATCCACTAGCAACTAGTGATGGCAAAATCGGATCTCATTCTATGCCCATTCTATGCCGATATAGCTCCAAGTGTCCGATCCTCGATATAGCTCCAAGTGTCCGAACCCGATAATAATCCTGCTCGATTTGGTTTTATTTACTATAAAATAGTATGAAAATGAATAATTCTACAAAAATCTGCTGTTAAAAATAAGCAACTAAAATAACAACTGCAACATACATACATTACATTATTTTCCCGCGCACGGGCACAAACAACATGGGATTAAGCATTGCACCTTGGCCTATGAAAAACATTTTTAAAATCCACAATCAAACTAGGAATTAACATTGTTCTCCATCCCGGATTTCTAATATAGCTGATCTAGATCCCAAGAGATCCTAATCTGGATTCTTGTCTAAGATCCCAACCATGGAAGATCTGAATGCTAAGAAACCCGAATACGAAGCCGCGATCCAGAATGTACTAAATTTTGAGATCGAATCCGGATTGTTCCGATCCGAGATTTAATCCTAGAGTCGGTTTTGAACGCCATCCACTATTAGTAACAGTGTGCCTATTAATTAAATCAAAACTGTAGCTACACTGGATACTCTAATAGTTCGCTCATTAGTGAATGCCCGATGATAGAAGTGGTAATCGTCTTTCGGTTCATTTACAACACGTTGCAATCGATGCACATCTACTGCGCATCATTAGTAATGCAAAGTAAAGCATTTTCTCACCAACACTCATGCAAACTCGAAACGATCGAAACCATCCTTATCAACCACCAAGCGCGCTTCCGTTTGACTCATCAACTTTTGATTGCAACCGCAATCAGGCCCCGAAGCAAATGATGGAACAAACACTATGTGACATAAAAGTAAAAAAAAACCTATTGCATGGTAAGTTCACTCTCTCTGACAAAATCCTGCCCAGTAGCAAAAGAGTCCTTAGAGCATCTTTTTTTTTAACGCGAAGGGTTTAGGTTTTACACACGCAAAAAATCTCTATCATCGTTTGACTTTGGTGACATTTTGCATTCCTTTTGTGGTATATATGTATGAAAAAAAAAATGGTCATCTAAGCACATTTTGATATCGATGCGTTCCCACCAGTTCGGGCCACAGACTTGAAGCGCTTTTTTCAATCATCATTAAATGTAGCTCAGCAAAACTTGATTAAAACGATCGACCCGATACGAAGGGTCGTCTCGTGTCATCTTGTTTTACTATAACGATTTCAACGATCCCATCGGCAGAGCTGTGTTGAGTAAGTAACAGTGAGTGAGATCCTATGTCAACAACACGTTGTCACAGTTCGCGAGATCTTGGGCGCCGGTTGTATCGATATTTCCGGTACAGACGCCAACCAAAGGCACCCACCTAAGGTGAAACATAAAAATCTGAAAAAGCTAAACGAAACAAACGACACTTTCCTCGTAATGGTTACATACGAACTCACGTCACATACCACCGAGTTCGGTTAGTGCACGTGGAAACGCAGATACAGGACCACCAACATTGTAAGCCTCGCGGTAGGATACGAATGTCCAATGTTTGTCACCAGCAGTGGCGGAAGGACAATTATAAGCACACGGTTCGGTAACCAATTCGCCAAAGCGTGACCAAACGACGGGCGGTGTTTGGTCGAGCCTGAGATGTCATTAAAATTTCACGCCTTCACACATTTTGACCACCACAGGACATTCGTGCTGCCAGCATTTTTCTACCCATTTTGGGAGGGCAAAGTGGAGAGTGGAAATGTGTACAAAAAAAAAAACATCGCTCCCGCTCAGATGCAATAGACCGGACGAAAGTGACATGATTGTGGTCAGCTCGTTCCACACCACTTGAAAGCCCGGGAACCGAGAAAAGATTGTATAAATAAAACGGTTGAGCGCCTGGCGATTATGTAGCTGTTTGCGTGTTGGTGCTGAGCCGGTATACCGAAATTTGTACACCATGCTGGAGTGGGTATGTACACGAATCAAGAAGAATCAATAGCACAAATTAAACCAAGCGGTTGATCTGGCTTATAGCGCACAACAATCCGGATTGAAGAGCGAAGCCATACACTCTCGAGGATTGTTCACACCATAAGGTGGAAAGTTCGAAACAAACCACCGCTATTGGGAAGGAAAGCGGAGATGAAGTGAACCAACCTGCAATGTACGATGCCGGTTTCGAAAGTGTTGGGACTGTTTACTACATATTTATTTTACCTCGACCACTGCTTATTGCGCCGGGAAACTTTGTGCAAGTAAAGTACTCCACACTTTTATTGTTGGCGGTGCCTGTGGGTTCTCAGCTTTTTCTTACGACTTTTGCCAAGCACTTGGAGATTTGGTCTTGGGGTATTAATTTTGCACTCTTACTGTGTCCTCCTTCTTTGCCGTTAGTCAAGGTCTCGATCGTCACGTTACACTTTGCCCTCGATCAGCAGCCTGGGAAGGATGTGGGAAAGTTTTTTTTTTTCTTTTTCACGGTTTCACTCCCCCATCTTCATTTTCTCCACTTGCCATTTGTCTTTCCGGTAGCTTGCTTGTGCTGACGCTCGAGCCTGTCCGTCTTGGTAGCAGTCACTCCCTTTTCCCACCAGCAGACAATGAAAGACACCCATTTCGCGGTGATATGGCACGGGTAATAAATTTCATTTTGGAAAACCATTTTTCCAACCATTCAAGTTTACCTCGTACTCACTGTAGCGTCCCGCTGGTGCTTGTCGCTGAGGATGTGACACGCGAACGGAGAAACTAAGCAGGGAGTGGTGGGCAAACCAATCAATTGGACCTGCCGGAGAGTTTGGCGGATTAACGCGCCCGCTCCGGAAACACTGAAGACGCAGGCACACTGAGACCCACGGCAAACAACTTCCGCTTGCCTCCTATCAATCGTGCCGGAAAGAAACCCATTTTTCTTATCCACCGACATTTAAATAAATATCGACATACAACAGGGGCGAACGATTTACCGGTAGGACTAGTAGACGCAATGGTTGGAAAAACGATCACGAAAAAATTTGCACCGAGGGCGGATGGAAACTTCCGGTGATTTTTCTTCTTTCCGTCCACAACCTGGAGCAGAGAAACCGTTGCTTCCTCATTCCCAGGACACTTTGCATTATCTAGCTTTCTGTACTTTTGCATCGCCGTCTTCTTCTTTTTTTATTAAATAAACCTATAGCGAACGGTGGCCGGGTTTTCCAGAAAGCTTTTCGAGCACCGGAGCGAAATTTCCTGTGGACATCCATTTTCAACTCCCTCCCAAGGGACCCATCATTTCAATTGAAGGGATTGATCTTCTCCGAACTGTTTCAAGATTGTTCGGTGAATTTTATTTTCACCTCCAGCGGTACCACTTCATTCACAACCGAAGGGTTTTAGCTTCTTATCCCAAAAGTCACTCGATTGAAAGTGACAATTTTGTTACATTCACTGATTAGTCGAAGCAGGGGAAGGATGTTAGCAAACAAACCCGGATTGAACATTCAAATCCAAAACACGAATAATGGGTGCTGGTGGCATTAGAAAACCGGCCCATACCACGAACTTTAGATCGATAAATGTGCGTTATGCTTCACTGTTTCGTTTCGATCTATTTCATTCGACCGAATCGAGGTTTACGGGTTTTGTTTAGATTTGTTTTCCTAGAAAAGAGGGTAAACGTGGTCCAAATCACCTTTGTGTTAATCATGGTTTTTTTGATTTCTCATTGTCGCTTCAATTTTAATTATGCTAAAACATCGATAATTCTTTTTGTGCTCACAATGATTGATTGTCATTAAATATCATTATTACCTTTACTATTGATAATGATGATGATGATGCAACTTAACGAAAGTATCCGAACAAATAAATTTCCTATTTTTTCCATCCAATTCGTAATCAATCTGTTTCTAAATGTTCTAGTGCCTATGTTTTAATCAAAGTGGCTTGAATACTCGTTGATTTGTAATGTCATAACAGATGTACGTACAATTGCAACTATTGAAATGGCGTATCCATGTGTTGGTGTCCGGTTACCCATTGAACCATATTTTAAAATGGACCCAATTAGGCCATAGTATAATGTTTCAACGCACATGGATACATATTTTATTCAAAATTTTCAAAATATTCCATATATGTGTCCTAAATTACTTCACTGTGGAACTGCAGAGCTTCTAGGAAATAGGTTGGATAAGCATACTTCGTACTTTACTCGGTATGTCCAGCCAACGAGGTTTGAATACATCCAACACTGTGTTTGGCAGCATTGGATTTGAAAACATTACATTTTAAGCTTCTTCAACAGCAATTCATGCGATATGCTATCGACTTCAAAGTCGTAGTATATGCTATCCACCTGCTGAGTTCGCCTGATTCATATGCTCCTCCCATATTCTCAGACATATCGTGCTGATTTTTTTAAAGCAATACGGATATAGTTGACTGATGTTCTCATTAGTGATGATTGGTAACTAAATCTAAAACAAATGTTATGAATTTATTTTTAATTTCGTATACAATCTTTGCTGTTCTACTGTTTTAGACATGAACAATTCACTAATCAATTACCGTTTCACAATTGTTTACTGAAGCAACTGAAACCCAACCGCAATTCAAATCAACTGTTGAACTGTTGAAAACAACTGTTGAATGTCACTTTGAGTAGTAGCTTTACAAATACATTATTCACTTTCAAGTTGTGAACTGTGTGTATTCAGTACAGGGATAATACACATTGAATAATTATCATAAAAGTCATAATAATTATGGGCATGCTAAAATGTGTATCATCACTTTGTGTTATCAAAAAACGTATTCATGTATCGGTAAGTTTACTAATAGGGATACAATTTTAAATCCTCCACGAGGAAGTGTAAGGCTTGGCAGTATTCTTTGCGTATTAACGCCATGCGAATAAATTAATCCGACACGTTGGCGGAAACGTAACGAAGGTAACGCAATATCTAGGACACCTCAACCCCACCCTTGTCGTGCAGAAATAAAAGAATCATGTACCGTGCATTTCAAAACAGGCACAAACCGTGGTTGGACAGCGTTGCAATAATGCGAAACGCTTTTACAATGCGTTTTTGTCATACGGATAACCCCAACCCTGCAGCCAAACCCCAAGAGAGCGGGAAGTGAAAACAAACCAAACAAGGTCCATCCGGTGGTGGTCCGTGGTTCGACGGCGAAATGCATTTGACGCAACGTGTTACGCCTTCGCCCGGGACACCGTGCATTAATTGGGTGTGCTTATCGATGCCACACAGTGTCGGCTACGAAGCGATGGTGTCCGACGATAGGACCAGTGACTTTACCGTTCCATTGCATCTACGAAGCTGGAACATGTGAATGTTGCCGGAGTTGACAATAAGCCGTCACACGATGTGCTGATAGTAGACGCGAAAGCTTTCCTGTGGTTTCCGTACAATGGACGGTACCGTGTTCGATTCGCTAAAATCAAAACCCAGTCGCCCATAGTCTACAACAAACAACATAGCAAAAATTTCGATGGCATTATTCACGAACGAAATTTTTCGCCTACCACGTAATACCATTTCCCGATCAAGTTTGGGACGGTTCCACGAAGCAACACAAACTCCGCTTCCGCTTGTGCGACAGCAACATAGCATGGGTTGGTACAGTTTCATCCACAACCTTTCCGCCCGAACCAAAACTGACAGGTGTTTTAATGTATGGGAAACTGTATAAAATTCATTGGCATCACGTGCATCCTTGGTCAAACGAAAACAAAGCAGTAGGGGATGGAAGAAGTTGGTTTAGCGAGGGCATGGTAGAAACTCTAATTTAGGTTGATGCACACATTTATCTACCTTAGGCCGGATCTGTAGGATTTCGATTCCGATAAAAGCTTTCATTTACGAACACGCGTTTAAATATTAGTTTATTTTATCACATCGAGTGACAACCAGCGACATGCATTTCTTCCAATGGATTACCATACTCAACATGGATTAGTGCACGACAAATAATGGCAAATTTGTTATGCAATTACTTTTAATACAAAATATACAATAAATTATTATATTCATCTTATCTATTTTCTACTTTCTTGTTTCAGATTCTGTTTGCCTGCATCGTATGCACGCTTGCTCGTCCGGAACCGGAACCTCCCCGTGCACGCATTGTAGTGCCGGCAAAACAGCAACAACTACCCCAGTATGAATATGGAGCTCCGAAACCAGAATATGGTCCACCAGCAGAAGAGTACGGACCACCGCCGCCTGCTGTGTATGGTCCACCGGCTCGTGAATACGGCCCACCACCGAAACTGATCACCAAGAACGTCTACGTGCACGTTCCACCGGAGGAACCAACCGAAATCATCAAAAGTCCCGTCCTGGAGGCACCCATACCCAAGAAACATTACAAAATCATCTTCATCAAGGCTCCGGCACCACCGGCACCGATTAAGCAAGTGATTCCACCCCAGCCACAGGATGAACATAAGACTCTCGTCTATGTGCTGGTCAAGAAGCCGGAAGAACCTGTACCAGTCGAAATCCCGGTGCCAGAAACTACCGAACCCAACAAACCCGAGGTGTACTTCATCAAGTACAAGGAGGGCGAAAAGGAACCCCACAAGCAGTACGGTCCTCCAGCACCTGCCTATGGTCCTCCGTCTGGTCCAGCGCGGTATCAACAGTTCTAAGATGCCTAACAATTCTGCACAGCCCTCAGAGTGCTCATGAGTTTGCAAAGAGAAGTGGATAAGGAGGATTTTGTTATCGTTGTTATAGCATTTATGTGTTAAGTTTTTAAATGTTTGCATACGGTGTTGTTGTTTCATCCGATGGAAAAGACATCTCATCAGGTCACTTTCTCTCATGTCATCACCATTAACATAGATGGAACTCCACCATCCTATCTAGCGTCGAGTTCAACGATTCATGTTTTCTAAGAATTCCTACAAGAAAGCTACAGTGAGAATGAAAATTCCGTCAATTGAAATAAATTCCAATCTCATCTTGTATAAACGTTATTTCAATTGTACACACTACCCGATGACACTATTCTTCGGTTTATCTTTCTTTCACATCGTATACATCTTTTTTGCATCTATTGCTTTTCCACTGTCTGGTCCATCTCAATCGATCATGGTGTGTTATGAGGTATTAATACAGTTTTGTATGTGAGTGACAGTGATAATTTGAATAAAGATCGGAGACTATCTCCCTTTTTCAGTACAATCTTCAGCTTTTCCTTTAACATGAAGCGTTCCATCATATGCTGGTTTTAGTTCTCAGCACAGCGCTAGTAAACACTATCGAGATCTAGATTTATGCTGTTAATAGAAAAACAAGCATCATAATGGAAATACTGAAAAGGAGCGCCTCTGTAAATATTGACCTTTTATCTATTTGAGATGTCGTTCGGTATGGCTTGTCATATGTTTAAATTTCAGCACACCTGAATAAATGACGTAAGGTACCCATTCAAACCGCTTGTCCATTTGTGAAATAGATGTGTATGTAGAGAGCATGTAAGTTGGACAATAGAAATTGAAGAGATGAGATGAGAGGCAAAGTATATATACAAACAGATTCAATCGATAATAGGGGAATGTTTGTGGGAGGACGTCAAACGACAGCAGGAATTTTGTTGCTGTAAGGACACGAATAAGCAAGCATTAGACCGTATATCAGAGGAAATAGAATTAGGAAGAACGATTTGTTGAGTGCAAATAGAGCTTAATAGAATTTTTTGCTTCAATTTCTTTGCTGTTCTTTCCACCTGTAGGGAAGTAAACGATTTTGGGACGATCTGTTCGTCTTTGCCATCCTGTGTTGGCAATCCCATCCAACCTACTACAAATACCTTGTATGTAAAAGATTACACACGCGTGCTGAATAGTAATGGTACGCGTGCGATGCAAATTGACAGAAGGTTATGTTTACTTTTTGCTCCTTCGATCCCCACAATCATTTTAAGGAACGTGTTCCGGAACTCAATAGATTAAGTTTTTTTTTAAGTGACGTTATATAAATAGCATTCATAGTTGAGGCTATATAACATTCTTCTCCATAGCCAGTGAACACAATGCTACAATCTACTTTTGGTCCAATTATAAAATTGATTTGAGCTGCAGCTCCTTCCACAATAGTCTTTAATAATTTTTTAAATCATTGTTTGTTGACAATACTTCGTGTTATGGCTATTGTGAGCGTTTACCGAAGCAAATATTTGCATACAATGAAGTTCAATGAAATGAGGCAACTACACAATTGAATTGAGAAGCGGTTTACCCGTTGTTATGCCTTTTGTCGTTAATTAACAATCTTGGATTTTCTCCATAATCCTTGTAATTTAGCTTTGTAAATTTTGATTACATTTTAATATTTCTTCTTTTTCTATACCACTAAACTTCAACTAATTTTCTAGCTTACGCAACTTTAATTTACCCGTAACAGTATACAATCAGTCCTACGAACGGGGAAAGGGATTCACTCGGTTTACAGGGCGAGTTCTACAGACCAGCGCTGCAAAAGTCTCAGCCACCAAGACGCTCCAAAATGTTGAGTTACGATTAGGTGTTTTACAATCTCGCTACATGTTTTCTGACTAAGATTGCTGAAAGAGACTTCCAATCGAACAATAGGGAAGTACTTTGAGTTGTTCACGGTTCATTGGGGAAAAGGGAAACAAGATACAGTCCTTTGTCGTATTCGCTCCAAACACTGTTAGTGTAAAAAATACAGCACAACTTATATTTTTTGATTCACTCTATGTTTGTTACTTTGGCTTTGGGACCAACCTTCGAAAATGAGTAATTAACTACCATTTTGACACATTTGTTACTTGTTGCTGTTATTAGTGTTAATATTGAGTTTACACATTTTTTTTAGGTTTTTTACAACAGGAGTTATTACAGCGGGTCCACTGGTGGAGAGTGGTAACAGTACATTGGTGAAGATTCCCTTCGGACTGTTACCTCCCATCAAATATTTATGATCCAGTATTAAAATAAATAATAACAGGTATGACCACAAACGAACATCGATAATCCGAGTAAGTTATAAAACAAACAGATTACATCATGTTCTCGATCTCATAAAGTAAAATTTACATTTCAATACAATTAATCCATACATTCATAAAGTTATGATTAGACAACTTCATGTCAGATACAATTAAACGTTTCATGGAGCTATTTTTTTTATTCACGAAGAATGGTTGGGCCGTATCGCAATGTCATGATTTTGATAAAATGTAAAATCGTATCAAAAGTAAACTAAACTCAATAAACCTCAATGATTTTAAGCTGTGTTATTATTAATAGCCCGTGCATAAATAAATACAGCGCCTTTCTTTGGAGCAAAATGAAGAACGGAATTCGTCCAAGTGGAAGCATCCTAAATACCCGTAAATGTGGTTGAATCTTACAGTACTTACCGTCATGCTGTTCAGTAAAAACGTTATCGTGGCTCCGGGCTTGGATGGTGGCGTAGAACAGTTGGCTCGCAATATATCACCAGGATCGTATTTGGTGTGTTCCGTCCACAAGGTTGGTGGTGAGTGAGGTAATTCTGCAAAGAGAAACAACGTGGTGCCAAACAAAAACGAAAACGTCAAAACCTAGCCAAGGAACACTTTACTATGGTGGTGTACAATAGCAACGCATGAACGCGGTAACCCGTAGCAACGGGAGTTTATTTTCGGTGCATAACAAACTGATGGTTCGCCTGGAGTAGGCAATGGCACAAGTGCGTGGAAGAAACTACAAAAGAATTGTTTGCTTGCACCGCTTGTCGTGAGTGGATGGTGTAGGATTTTGGTGATTCAGAACTGTTTGCTAGCGTACATCCAAAATGGTGCTTCTTCAAGAAATTTACTGCCCGGAGCAGATTGTAATACCAGAAAATTTCCATATCACTCTCAAACAATATGCCAAAGGTTTGCTAACTGGAGTGGGATTCAACCGCACTCACCTATTTCAAGTGAACGGACCGTCGTGATACATATTTGTCCATTTGTGTTCCTTCAGCGGTCATTCGAACGCAGCCATTTGATTTATTACGATGGTCCGCAGCATATTTTCGATGCCTGGCGCTCAGTGTTCAGCCTCCAGTAAAATCGCGTTATGAACCACCCGAGCGTGGTGGAACGCTTACCAGCGGAATTGTTCGAGTGCTAATTGATCAGGTAAATAACGACTTCAAACATAAATGAGGTGAAGATTCTTACTTGAATATTGAATTGAAAATGAAGAATCACATTTGAGCTTATAATTTATGCGACACTTTTGCGCAAGGGCATCTCTAGACTAGTTGCCCAATATCAATCTTTGACCAACGATGTTTGCAATTCATCGAGTAATTTATTACTTATCTCATTTTTCCCAGTCTGAATAACTTGCCACAATGCCATAATCGAAAAGCCGTTGTCCTACCATCGGTACTTTAATTAATCGTTTAACTATATATTCTGCCCGTTATATACTTGTTCCATGTACCGTCTTGCAATGTATAACACCTCAGTGCCGTAATGCACACTACGGTAGCGCCACATGTACAGTTCCATACTAAGCTATACATTAAGTGCATGATTAAGTTTTTATACACTCAGCCCAAGTAAACTTACAAGAAGATTTTTACATTCCGTTCAGCTGCATGCGTCCAAGCACTTGAGAGCTGTCTTGTGGCATTTGTGTTTTTAAACCGCAAAAACTGGTACTGCTACAAATTCATTACATTTCTGCTACAACGATTTACATTGCGCCTGTAGTCCTGTGTTCGAGGGCGTAGAGTATTGTGCAAACCAAATGCAAAACTACCGCCTCACCCGCTTACTTTCTCCATTCGCAAAACATAACCATTCCGAACTCGACTGTTTGTAGTTTCTATCATCTTACACTAGATTCTCACTTTAATCTTTTTCTCTCTTTCCATTCCATGGTCTCCATTTTTGGTTCTATTTTGCTGTGCCTTCCTTTGGCTCGTTCTGAAATACTATGGACTAATGTTTGCCATCGCCCCGATGCCGTGTCATGGATAACTTCTGGCAGCTTGGTAAAGGTTATTACGTGCACAAGAGGATCCTTTTGGAGAAGTGGGAAGGTTTATGTCTTCCGGAAGTAAGAAACGTTGTTTTATTGGTCATTTTGTAAGCTCCAGAAACAACAATGAATCACACACATCCACAAATACATGTGCTTTGTGTATTCATTGTTGCTAAACATGGTTCTTATATTAGCATGTAGAACACCCATTGGGTTTGGTAGTGTTGTGTGCAGCATTTTCTCTAACTGTTCTTTTTTTACGGCTAACACAATCTATTCGTATATCTGTTCTGGGACTCTACTCTCCCATCCGTGGGTAACGTTCGACCCTGCCCAACAACACACCGAGAAAGGAAGACTTATTGAATGTTCTATCACTACTTCGGATGTTGAATTGGTCCCAGCTACATTGGCTGAAGATTGTCGCCGTTTTCATTGGTCAACTGTGTAAAGTAAGTAGCGGTTGGTGGTAATGACGATGGCGATACGGCCATGACGGTCCCTTAATGGTACCGAAGACACTCAATTATCTACGCTCAACCATGAGGGAGAGTGTCGCCATTTCATGCTGGTAGTCCTCTCCATTTGTTGTGCTATAGATTCTCATGCTTCTCACACACTAATCCCCAGGACTTTGGGAAAACCGCAGAAATGATCTGTGAAATGTTAACCGAGGATCCGGAGGGAGCCGCTGCATCGATACCATACTGGATGTTCCGAGAGTGCTTTCTTGCAGTGGCCGATTTGGATTGCGGCTCCGTACAAAAGTTTGTAAACGGAAGGAAAGTTCTGTAAGTTATGTTACCACTGCAGTGACAAGAGTAGTAGTTTGCTAGAACGCTTACAGCATTGTTTGATTCGAGTGGTACTCATATAAACAAAAAAACTTCCATTTACTCATCGTCCCATGTATGAACCTGTACACACAAAGTGATGAAGATACTGGTGCTTTGGAAGAGGAACAGATGCCTCCCACCCTGCCGAAAGTTTTGTCAACAATTTCATTTAAAAATGCCATTATTGACAAGTACCGTTCCACGGTAGAGGTGAGTGGTTCGTAGCCGTACCTGACCTATCCTTGTTCTTTGTTATCGGTTTAACTTTTTGATTGTAGCATGAACCCGAACAGCAACATTCTGCGCTATCCCACCACATCAACATTGGCGACAACGATCAACTTTCGGAAACAACGGCCGTTCCCTCGAGGCTTGAATCCGATTTTAAGTTTTTCGGCGACGACACCGATGCACGTGAAGTTCTCCGCCGGGCACCAGACTTTGACAGTGTACTAGTCCTGCTGAGGCGGCTCCGTGGCGACGGGGTCATTTCGATGGTCAGCGAAAGCAATCTGTCGAAAGCAGCTATGGACCGAACGCAGGAACGTTCCAAACAAATAGAGGAACTCAAAGTTTCCATCAGCGAAGAGGAGTACAGCAAACTAAAGGAACAGGAACGCCAGGAGCTTCTGAAGGAAATGGGACCACCGTGGTTGATGCTGTACCTGTTCTCACAAGACTGCTCTCGTGCGAAATCGTTCAATTACGTCGAACAAAGCTCAACCTCCATCTCTGACGATTCCGTGTCAGCATATTCGATGGACAACATTTACGAGGACACGCTAGAATTGGATCCCGGAGCTGCGTTCGCACAGGAGCGTCGTAAATCTAGCTTCTCACTGCCTGTAACACTTCGGGCAAGAATGAGCGTCAGTTCTCATTCGGCTGCCTTCATTGCGAATGAAATCCTCTCGAAGGTTGTCTGCTCCATCGACCAAGCCATCATTGACGGCGAGTGTGAGCTTTCGGTCGGCTCGATAGCTAATTTTCTTGAGCAAAAATCTAATTCCAACGAAGAATTTCTTTCACCCACTGATCACGAGAAACTACAGTTGTTTCTAAAGGAAGCGGAAAGCCGTGAGCTGGTGGTGAAAGACATTAATGAGCTGTATAACTTTTTCGTAAGCGAAAGCTTCAAGCATGCCTTGCAGGGCAATGAGAATGAACCGCATCAGAAAGAGATATTCAGCATCTTCGGAGAAAGCGGTATCGAAGTGGATGCGAATCTTCTAGAGGCAAAAATATCAGAAAACATGATACTGGGCCTGGTAGCGCCTCCACCAGTGAGACAGCCTTCAGATGATGCTAACGATCAAGTTGAGACGGCGGAACCAAGCGTCTTATTACCGACCCCCTCAATGGATACTCTCCTACCAACGGCGTGCGAAGGTGCAACACAAACCGATCCGATAGAAATAGCGTGTGTGCAGCGTAAAATACCACTCGTTCCAACAGACGATCAACGTATCACGTACAAATGCAAAATATCTCCCATACCAGGCATCGGTACCTCAATGGATGAGAGTGTACGTGATGCATTTCTCACATATCTTGCACAACGATCCATAGAGCAACAAGGATTAATCTATCCACGTAATTTTCGTGAGGCTCTGTGTCCTCGGATTGATTAGCGTTCGAGATTGAGCGACCGATTCAAGTGAATGTTTTCCACTCAAACGTTGCTATATTTACCACGCCGATCATTTATCATCGCACCACAACCATTAAGCGACGATGCCGTTGAGCGCTTGATGTGAGTTTGTTCTGCATTAAAACGTTCATGGGCCTTACTCCAAATCTCACATACGAAATCACAACAGAAACCACTGCGAATGTCTCTTACCATTATCAACAAATCATTTGCACGGCATAATACATAACACATCATACATCATACATCACACAATTTTTCACGTATAGATGACATTTTCCACCCTACAGCAGCATGGTCGGTGTCGATCCTCTCCATTCATATCGGTATATTATTTTGCAATGGGCATTACTTAACACATACGTTTTATGATACAGGGAGAATTATAAACCTCACCGATTCAGTTACTGCCGAATTTTACATATCTCCAATCGTAAATTCTTTATCAAGAAAACTACATTTAACTAGCGGATCCGTTAAAATTGAGTTTCTGTTTGTTTGTCAGCTTACCAAATTGTTTGTCATGATGTTTGTTTTTCAGTTCGCCAGTTGTTCCTAGAAACAGCATTTACGTTTTACTGCAACCCATCGATCGATTGTTCGAATGAACAGACAAACGTAACTGAAGACGACAAATAACGAATGATGATATGTGTCCCATCGAATTTTAAGCCAGCCAACCAGAAACAAAAAAAGGAATTACAAGGCTCATTCGGGTCACTCGGACAGGACAGCATTCAATGCAACTTGTGCAGCGTGGAGTTAAAACAAAAATCCTATTTTTAAAAACGGGGATAACTGCTTCTCAACAATTGCATTGCATGCACACTGGGAAACACAAAGAATAAAGTTTAATGATGTTGTCGGGAAATGCATAGCATGATTTAAAACTCTCTACCACCGGACGGAAGTTAGCTGCTGTAATGCTGTCATTTCCGGAAACCACCAGTGTACTACAGGACAGCCATGTACTACAGTTTTGAAATGGCTTGGGTCAATTGTTTGTGTTTTCCTGTGCCACATTTGCAGTGCAAAATTCAACGTAATTGAATAAAAGTTTTTGTGAGTAGTTAACATTATGCGCTAGCAGCACCAAACAAAACGTACAAAAATAATATTTGATGTATGATAGCTTCGAGATACAGTGAAAACCAAATTATTAACATGCTCACCGAAACTGTATGAACAAAAGGCGTAGAAAGGAGATAAGTGTATGAAAAAAAACATCATATGATAAGTGCAAACGGAACAGGAACTAATGTCCAAAACAATTTGAGACTGTTGCAAGTAGGAAATTGAAAAATGTTCCACTGTAAATGCATCGAACCATATTGCCCATCTGGCGAATATTGATACAGGGAAATTGAAACAGGGAATTTTTTAAACTAAAAGATACAAAACTTTATATACAATTTGTGTGTACTGTTAATTGTATTTCCACTACACAAATGGGAAGTTCATCAGACTTCGGGTTTAGAACAATGAAATATAGTTTTCAATGTGGCTGCGATGGTTTTGTGCAATACATTCAGCAATCCAAACAATATTACGAAACTCTTGTTCTTTTAGCTTTAGGTACGAGTAAAATACACCGAAATGAAATTGCTGCATAAAACTGCGCACATGCAGCTTGGCTTCGTGCACGAAAAATTTTTCCTCCAGCGATCGTCCATCCGGATGGTTGGCCTCTTCGAACAGGGCGCCGTATTCGGGGTAACGCGAGGCTACCGATCGTACTTGCTCGTAATCGGTAGCGCGGCCCAGCGCTATCAATCCGTCGGGAAACAATCGACCACAGCAAGGATAAAGACGAACGTAATCCTCCTTGGACAGGGTAGTGCCTAGTGCATTGAGCGTTATGTTGATCGCACGACGATCTGCTTCAAAGGCTAATATTTCACACATTACATCCGCCGTTGTTCCTCCAACTTGTTTGCAGAAATCATAAAATGCCTCCAAGTATGCTTTGTAGAGCGAGTTCCGCATAATTTCAATATCCATATCATCTATTTGCTGGCCGGACATACAATCAACAAAGAACGGAGCTAACGGAGTGTCGATTAGGATCGCATTATAGAGATCGGCTGAAGCCAAAGCCATATTGATGGATTCCATCTGTTCAAATCGACCGAGAGGATTGCATTTTGCAATTAGATCCGGCACTGGATGCTCGTGCAATGTCCCCGTTATAAGCATGATTGTGTTATCAATCATATAGCTGTATGTGATAAAATCCAGGAACCCAGCTAATGGCTGTACGGCTTGGTTACGTAGATACCTGAATTCGACCAAAAACGTTTCCCGCAGTTTTTCATCGATTGTTGAAACGGTAAGCGGGGCAGTTTCGTTAGCAAGGAACGGCCCATAATCAGTGCTATGCAGTTGCAGTTTCAAATCGTCGAGCGTTTCACACTGCACCAAGTTCAAATAATCACACTGTTTCAAGATGCTGGATTTAAAACCACGACATAGGCCTTCCAAGTATCCACTATCGATGTTAAACAGAAATCCAGCCATGTTATAGATAGATGGTGTATTCTAACGAAACATGGAATATCGTTTCCTATCACGAAGAACTGCTTAAAAGCTATATACTCAAGCTGTGCATTGAGTTACAGTAATTCAAGACCTGCTTTGTTTACATTTTCTTAAGCTTTTCGAGGCCGGGCAAATGACAACTCTCATTCCTATCCCGAGAGCAAATATTGCTATTGCATATCACTCACTCCATTGACTAATTTGGAGTGAAAGGAATAATCCGTCAGCTCTGCTCAACATAACCCAGATATTGGTGAGAGGAAGTTGAATGCTTTGAATGCGTTCGCGTCGTTGTTAATGCTTCCAATTTTCAAATTACGCAATGCTCAGGTAATAGAGATGTGCTTATCCTGGAACAGTTCTTGCGTCAGAATGCGTATGTTTGCTGAAAAATCCATCCAACCACGGCCATATTGTATTGTCTGATACGGGCCTTGCCGTATCAGACTTTATTTTCCACGTGGCACGTCAGTCAGTCCAAGGGACTTGAGAACCCCGGTCTATGGAGAGAAGGGCCGTCGCCGATGCAACTATCCCACCGGGCCACCCCAACCATGTGAAATTTACACATCAACTAGCTGTTCCCCGTAAACCTAGGTTTAGCCCAAGAATTACACCCACCATGATGAAAATCTGTTTTTCTCTAGCTTTACACTGAATAATCATCTATTTCGATATATTTGAAAATCTTTTACTGTTATGATTGTTACATAATTTCTAAGAAAAGGCAGCACATTTGGAATGTTTCAATGCATATTTAGTATGTTTTGAAACTTTTTGTTCTTCGGATCAAATATCATCTACATCTTCTAGCGCGTTAATATACTGTAACACACACACACAACAATTTATCAAAAAATCTATTTGTAACACACACACACATCCATTTAGTGAAATTAATTTTACTTCACTTGTTATTACGAATAACCATTCCCATTCGTAAACAAAACGTATCGCAATACGTTCCTTCCTTGAATGGCCCTACAACCTCGAGAGGACTTTCTGGGATCCATGATTTGATGATTTAGCTACCCGCAACAGGATAGTCAGTCCTGTGAACGGGAAACTCCGATTCTGCCGTTAAACATCGACGCTGCTACTCCTCGGCCATAGAGCCGCTCCAATCACAATACACAACTATTTGAAAACGCTGTCCCTCTTATTTTGAGTTTATTTTTTAATTGAAAATTTGATTCTGAAGGCATGAAATATAACTGCGTAAATTGCAGTGTCCCTAACTGTGCCTAATTTTTATGTCAGAAGACATCGTTACGAATGTTTAAGCCACGATATACATAAATATATTTGATTGATCTCTCTGAATTTTGTTTAAGTCATTAAAATAGAAAATTAAAGCTTCAACATATCAGATAATCGTAAAATAAACACCAAAGTTCATGCAAAAACTACTAATATATTTTCGAAACATCGATCTTTATGATACTAATAAAGTAACGTCATCTTGCCAAGACAAGTGAAGCCTTTTCCACATAAACTGTACGTGCATTGCTCTACATCCACTAATGCTCACTAATTATGATACCAGTAGAAGACATCAGAACAACGGTGGATGATAAATTATGCCACTGTTGATAAATTAACGAACACGATTTAAAATACATTTGTGTCGCGTCCGTTTCAAACACATTTGAACGACGAGCAGACGACAAGACCCCGATAACTAGCTATCTAGTCTGTCGTCGCACGAACGGTTGGCAATGAATTGAAAATGAAAGACCGAATCCACCCGAATAGTCGACGCTGTCAACGTATCAAATCATTTTACGATGAAGCGGTTGGTCGGCCAGCCAGTGCTGCGGATGGATGCTTCTGACGCACAGAAACTGTAAGCATCGCTCGATCCTGATGAAATCCCAGCCAGCGATGAAATATGATGGCAAAAGGCAAAGTTGGTCGAGCAGTCGACAGTACGTGCTGCTTTAGTACGAATCTCATGAATGATGTGTCTTCCTGTTCCGGCTTTAGTTCTTGACATCAACGAATTGATCGCACGGATCTGAATCGTTCGCGCTGCAGGCAGCGAATGGCACCAGCAGCACGGAGTATGGATCCAGTACCAAACGAAGGCAATTTATTAAGTAAGGAAAACTGCACTCCATTTGCTCCAAATCCCTTCGCAATAGCTTCCACCGCACTGCAGATTTTCTCAGGAGGCGCCAGTTTAAGAACACATGGAAAGGAATGTCCCTCAATTGGAGGATGGCAACAAATGGATCCAATATCTTTCAGCTAAGTTTTATTCCATTGTGATGTGGCATCGTTAAGCTTATTCTTGGACGAAACCCGAGAGACTCATTCGCATACTTCTTTTTGTCACACATTACGTTGCTGCACATCAGTTAATGCGTACATCTTGTCACAGGAAGCAGCACGAACCGGTAGCAGGCGGCTGAAACGTAAGAAGTACATTTCATTTCACACTCAAATCATCCAGTACCGAGCACTGTGCAGGTGCAAGCCATTTAAATTGAAGTATTGCTGGTACGCTTTTTGCAGGACACATCGTACGATGACGGTAAGGATCGCGGAAGAAATTAATTAATGGAACATTTCAAGTCGTAAAGTAAATATGCTGCTCTTGGTGGTGGTTTTCAGTGTACATACAGAACGCAATTTCCTTATGCTTCATTCGTCAAAGACGTGCTAGCATTGAGAAGGAGCAGTTATGCCGTTCAAACGTAAGACTCCAACGCCAGCTACAAATGGAAGAAAGCTGTGAAACATGTCCAGCGAATGTATATTTCAGGGAATCGATTTTAAGGAAATTAAACTACACTTTGTTGTGTGATCTATTTCACACACCACTCTGCCCGTTCCTGTCTTATCCCGCAGCGGTAAATGGGTCGTGCAAATGAACAAAATGAAATGAACCAAGAATGCAATTAAAAGTTATCTAACCGTTTTTTTTGCTTGTGCTTTCTTGTTGTTGTTAATATTACGGTAGAATATGGAAATGAGCTGCGTAACATGTTGTTCACGAGGAAAATATCAGCAGTGTGAATGGAATGAGCAAAACCTCGATTATCAAGTGTATTCTGACATCAGCAAAATAGAGAATGTCAACGTTCGGAATTGATCCGATGCCTGTAGGCAAACAATCTTAAGCAAAGTCATTATACTGTTATTTAAGATAACAAGTTACCTTTTTGATTGTTTAAAAATTAAAATTAAATGTTGCTAAAATTAACATTCGTACAACATCAAATTAAATCGTGGACTGAGTAAAGTATCACTCAACTATACGTTCCACTCTGAATTTTAAATCTCACTGGATCGTGTGACCATATTCGCTATGGGCAAGATAAACAAGAAAGCCAGCCGTTAAAGACCGATAAAGCTCTTGTGCAGTGCCCATTCTATTGTGTATAGCAAAAAACAAAACTAGAAATGAGCGCGTGTTTGTTAATTTATCATGTATAAATGATAACAGCTTGATAAACAAAATTCGCTCATCTAAATCACATTTTACTTTTATTATTTGACCTCACGTGTCGTATAATTCGTCGGATGGAAGAATCAAAACCAAATACTACTTACCAACAACTGTGAGCACATTCGTTGCAACTCCCGTATAGAATGAAGGTGCGTCCGCCGTTACTTCACATGTAAAGTTGCCGGATAAATTGAAGCCCACATTTCGTAACGTTACGTGCGTTGCATTAGAGACAGTCATCTATAAACAAAGGAATGAAAAAAACAAAAAGGAAAGAAACAAACGACCGATTAATGCTGGAAAAAATGAGTACAAAATATTCACCCTGTCACTTAATCAGCAGATAAGGTTTGATCAAAAACTAAGCCAGTGCGCCACCCCTTTCAAATCCAGAATCAATTATTCTTCACGGATTATTCTCACATTACAGCTATCGCCATCTATCTAGGCGATGGTGAACGATCTTATCTTCGCATTAGAGCGGATAAAAAAACCCGAAATTGCCGTAGCTACCTTAGACCACTCACTCACGAGGTGTTTGTGGTCAGTCACTCATTGCTTTCCGATACCGCAATGATGGTTCTAATTTGCGTGCTGCTTCTTACCAGCCTCTGTGCGCATATCACGGTGCATGGCGTGACCGGCAGTCCGTTGTCAGCCTTTGTGACCGTTGCAAATTCAGGGCCAACCCATCCAATGGATAACCCGGATTGGGTGCCCCCTACGGGACCCACCAGAGAAAAGGATCGTGAGTACTGGCAGGCTAGTGGTCAGGCTCGGTTACGCCGTCAACTGGAGCACAGCAGGCATAACCTCAACGTGGCCAAAAACGTAATCATCTTCCTGGGGGATGGTTTGTCAATACCGACGCTCGCTGCCACTCGAGTGTACATGGGTGGCGAGGAATTGGAGCTATCCTTTGAAACGTTCCCCCACACGGGACTCGCGAAGACTTACTGCATTAACTATCAAGTATCGGATTCATCGTGTACGGCTGCCGCCATCCTGACGGGAGTGAAGAACAATTATGGCACCATCGGGGTCAGTGGTCATGTGCCGCTCATGAACTGTCCGCTTAGTTTGCAGGAGTCGAACCGTTTGACATCAATACTGAAGTACGCCCAGGAGGATGGTCGCTCCACGGGCATCGTCACCAACACACGAATAACCCATGCAACGCCGGCCGTTGCGTACGCCGTCTCCGGGGCACGCTACTGGGAAGACGATACGGAGTTGCCTCCAGGTTGCGAAGACATTGCCTCGCAGCTAATTCATGGCGATATCGGGACGAACCTTACCGTAGCGCTTGGAGGTGGATCAAGACACTTCTACCCAACTGGAACGTCCGATAGCAATGGCGAACCCGGAAGGCGTACAGACGGTCGCAATCTCGTGAACGATTGGATCCAGCTAACAACAGCCCGTGACCTGCGGGCCCAGTTTGTTCACGACCGGGTAAGCATGAGCCAAACGCTCCCACTAGAATCGCCACAAATGTGAATACCTTATCGTAATATGTTTCACAGACAGGACTGTTGGCCGTCCAACCCGAGCGGGTGGATCGGTTGTTTGGATTGTTCAGCGGAAACCACATGTCTTATAGGATGCTGGCAGATCAGCAACGGGAACCATCGCTGACAGAAATGACACTGAAAGCATTGGAGATTCTTGAACGCAATGATCGTGGTTTTGTGCTCTTGGTAGAAGGTAGGTGCACAACTATTTGTTTATTAGTGTGTATTGTTTCGATAATCGAATGCTTGATATTTTTTATAAAACAACGGTTTTATTACAGAATTGTGGCTTTCGATTTATAATAGATTGAATTTTGTATCGCATTCAAAACATTTCGTTTCATTAACTAAAAACATTTGCTTTCTTAGCATATAGTTGCTACATAAGTAATTAATCATCAGATAGTGTTTTTTTTTTTTGTTGAATTTGACATTGAACTCCCTAAGCGTTGCACTTGGCGTTCAAAATTGTTTAATCCCCGCTCTTAATAGGTGTCATATTTAGTTATTTCTTTTCTGTGAATTATACTAATTTGCTTTTATACAGTTTCACTCTGTTCGTAGTACAACTGTTGTGAGCGTCGGTTTACGGCATCGCAGTACTGCTACGGATCGGTTGCTTTCAATTACTCACTTTTTCGACAAAAGACCCCTTTTTGCTAGCAATCACACAGAAATGTGCGTATGTTCATCCTTGCTCGAACGGAACTTTACATCTTGCTGCTCGAGAGCTGAGCAATTTCCCTGATGGCCAGAGCTTATCCGACAAAGAGCCTTTTGAACCATTTAAACATTCGCCAATGATTTGCCTGTACTCGAATACTTTGGTCGATTTATTTCCGTCTCGCCCGTGTACGTGCTCATGGGCGTAGATTTTCTTGATGTGTACGCATTGGCTGTCGCAAAACATCAGCCATATGTGATGACAAGTTGACGTGATTGATGCAGTGTTCCCCCGTGGCAAATTTCCAACCCTCGCTGCGTGTTTCACATTGGTGTAGTGATTCAATTTTTCAATTCTTTTAGTACGACCAGCTTCAGCTTCAGAAAGTCAGCATTTATGCATTGTTTTAGCCATGATACCACGTCATGCGTGTTAAAGTGTCAACGCTTCCAATCTTTTAACTTCATGGTTCACCATTAGGTTTCTTTTTTTTTGCATGCGTCTTGTACGGTTGAATAGGTGGACGTATTGATCACGCACATCATGATAATTTGGCTAAGCTGGCGTTAGATGAGACCGTCGAACTACATCGAGCCGTGGAGCACACAGTTCAACATCTGGGTGAGAAAGTCCAGGAAACTTTGCTGCTAGTGACAGCGGACCATTCGCATACGTTAACGATCGGAGGATATCCGGTGAGAGGTAACGATATCCTCTCGACCGGAGATTTTTCGCGCATCGACCGGATGCCGTTCTTCACGCTGACCTACGCGAATGGACCGAGCTATTCGGACCACTTCTATGAAACTGGTGGTCGCAGGAATCCCGACGACATGCGGAACCGATATCACGATCCGGACTTCACATATCCTGCTGCCGTACCGTACGAGGATGAGACACATGGTGGTGACGATGTGGCCGTGTTTGCCCAAGGGCCTTGGGCTCACATATTCAGCGGTCTCTACGAACAGCACGTCATCGGACACGGTCTCATGTATGCCGCCTGTCTTGGACCGGATACGTACCAGCAATCAGACGCCTGTCGCGACCGTTTACGTGGCGGTACATCTAAACCTATACAAGCTGTGAAACATTTATTGGTGATGTTAGTACTGTTCGCATATCTACCAAAACATTCATTTTACAACATGTAGATTGAAGCAGTAACCGTTCAAATGAACACCTTTAAGATAAGCAGCAAACAGTGATGGTGAAACTAACAAAGCAAAGAGTAATAAATTTATTATAACGGCTTGCGAAACGGGTGATCGGAAATTATTTACAACCGAAATACTAATGAGTTTCTCTGCACAAGAAACGTCAGTGCTATGCAAAACAAAACTGGTGAATGAACCGTAACGATAAACCAAAAACATAACCTTTCCGATAATAAACGACAGTTTTTACTTTACGGTTGCGAAACTTTATGCCGATCCTTGACCAAACGTGTGGGTTGCAAGCCCCAAAAGTGGAAAGCTAACGTAAAACAATGTGAACTGCTTAAATATTTGATTACACCTATCCTATCTCTGTTCTCAGCTCCAAGACATTTTCTACGTTTTGTACTTCGCTAATTTTCTCTCGTTCTCTCTGTATTTTTTTGAATACTCACACACACACACACACTCACAGCAAATTTATCCACGGGGGAAAAAGCGCCAACTTTCTATTCCAGCGCGCCATTTTGCTATTTTCATGCAACAACGCGGACGGTAATCGATTCCCTCATCTGGTTCTGGGCACCTGTAGGCCTTGCGAAACCGTAATTAATCAAAAAGTTTCTCCCACGGCCAACCCACGAGAATCGAGGGATTCGAGAACAAAACGGCTGCCACGAGGTGCTGCCAAGCTGTGCTATTTTCTTTGCCGGAGTGAAATTAGGAGCGCCTAATGAAGTACCTCCGCTTGGTGCAATCAATCGATTCGCACGGCACCTTTGCTAAATGCTTTCCCGTGAAACTGTGTGCACTTTCTACGAATGACCGTCTGGACTATGTAGAGAAAATGAACGAACGGAAACTTGGAACTTACTAACACGAATGGACATTCCACTCCCTTCGCGAGGCGCCAGAGGGAGGTCAGGTGCCAGCGGAACGGTGTATACCATTCCATTAGTTGAACGTGTTCGTCCAACAACTGACCGCTAATCCGACTCGAATTCCACACCCCACCTGCATGTGCGTTGTTTCGCACATCTATCATTTTACGCGTGTCAGGAGTTTTGCTGTTCGCCGCTTCAAATCCGTACCCGATACGTGCAGATTGCTTTGGCATTTGTGAAGCTTTTGCTCACGCTTGTTCCAACACTTTGAGCACAGCATGAAGCAAATGATTGGTCCCATAAAAAGGACTGCTTACGGGCCTCCCGTGAACCTGGTTAGTGGTCGTGGTTGTTTTAAGAAATGGATTTATGTCTGCCCTTTACCGTAGCTCGGTATGATGAACTGGAAACGGTGGACCAAAATAATAATCCCATTTTAACGCTTATTCCTCCTATTGATATTATAACAGCAGTTTGATATTAATCATTTTTAAAATATCGTTTTTTTTTATTTGATTATGTGTCCACAACCAGTTTGTTAGGTTTCCGGTCTTCGGATACCGAATATCCACGGACTCATGCAACGGATGCGTATAAATTAATACCTCAACTTCTTATTCGTTAATTCAATCTTTTTAATACCGTAAAATTGTGCCTGTCTTATCAAGGTACCATCATTCAATAGCTCTTGAGCGTTCCCATCAAGGAAAAACATAAGATCAATTACTTTCACTCGAACAATTTGGTAAGACTTTCGACAAACCGTTGAATACACAGTTTCATTCTCAACACCCTCGACAGACTTCTTTTATCCTTTTTTGCTAACGAATCCAGGGCCACAGTGGCGACAGCTAGCGTTCAAAAAAGGCGCTTGATTTTAAGTTCTTATACCGTCGGTACCGTGCCACGGCAGGATCCACGGTTCGGTGCTTGCTTGGGCGCAAGTTTGATATTAAAAATCATAATTAATGATCTTAATTAAAATAAAGTCATCAACGAACGAAACGAAGATGATGGAAGCCTTCTGCCTGCAGCCAACTTTGCCTTTCGCCTTTACTACCACGAGGTCCAGACAAACAACATGCATAAAAAAAAATCTCCAGATGCACAATCTCCCGTCCATGGGTTGATTCGGTTTGATTTAGATGTTTACCCATTCTTCCTCTCGAGCTGTGAACCTTCTTTAGCTTTGATAATCCATCTATACCCTGTATCCCCCTACTAAGCGGGAACCGATGGGAAAGGTTTTGTCCTAGCCGGATCCAAGCTCTCCAACTACGGTTGATGATTTCTTTTCATGTAATTAAAATTGTGCTTTCGTTTTCACTTGTTTTCGTGGTCAGTCCCTAGGCGTATACAACAGAAAATGGCTCTGTGTGGCGGGAATCGTAAAGGTTTACTACCCACGCTTATCGGTCAACGCCGTTCGTCATTCAAAAAGGCTCACCAGCCAGATAGCAAACAAAAACCTCCCTTAAAAGTAGCAACTGAAATGAATTGAGCATAGGGATGCTAAAACAAACTTCACTTTCGGTTTCCATTATAATCGTTACCCTAGCTTTACATCCACATGGGGTTATATTTGATCATGTCATTTAAAAGAAAGCTCTTCTACCTTTTCCAGGTATCTCTATAACGGTTGCATAGTAAACGAAAGCCACCAGGAATCAATAAAGGTGAACAAATACTGTTTCTCGTACATTTTAACGGATTAATAAAGGCAAATTTAGGAAATAGTAATCGTCAGTAAAGCATAACGTCTTGGTCTAGGCGAAAACAAAAAGGATTTACATATGTTTAAAACAACAACCAAAACACATAGTTTTAGAATGAAACTGCACGAAATACTTCATGGAGCAAAGCTATTAAATGAAAATATTACTATTATCACTTGTATCTCTTGTAATAAGACGTTGAATGTAAAGCCAACTGTATAATGTAATTTATTTTTTGTATAAGTCTATTCTTTGCCTCTAGGGCTTCACAAATTTAATACTCACATGAACATTATGTACTAATCTTACAGTAATCATTGTTTGTAATCATTCAAACAAGTAGTTTTGGAAAAGTTATTGACATATTCTCAGACAACAACTTGAGCTTTGATGTCGTGAGGATAATTTTTAGTAATATAAGCATGATATTTTAGTAATGAATAACATTCGTAATTCGGACGACCCTGTGTTATAGTGGTATTGGCGTTTGGCCTTCACACCACGGACCCAAAATACCATCCGGACTGACTATCCTGCCACGTGTTCGATTCCTTGTTGGTGGCTTATATTTTGAGATGCAAGCAATGAACTTCTGATTGAGAGCATTTAATTTCATCATCCCGCTTTTCTGGCAGCTTCCAGATCACATGTTTATAACACCCCTGTAAAAGACTGATTTGAATTTTGAGCTGCTGTTTATATGCAAAAATGTTTGTTTTTTAATTATCCGAGACTTTTTGTCTGTAGAATATATCAGATAAATTGTATGCTAATTTTTAAAACATGTATTGGGTGTGGTATTTGAAGTGTGATACGCAAATCCTCCAAATTACACGTATGAAACAGTTTCAGCAAATTCAGAAGAAATGTGTAGTAGTGGATCCATAGTGGTACGGCCTAGCCGCGTTACAATAATAACAATGACTCGTAATTTTCATAACATTTCATACACCAGGTTTCTTGTTTAGCAACCATGTACAAATCAACTTTCTGCTTTTATTTTGCAACTCTTAGTAAAAAATTAAGTTCGTTTGCAGATCAGTCTTCCGTTGGACATATCATTGTGATACCTGCAACACTCCAAATGATGTATAGGACGAACAAAGGCACAATACAAGGCTTCGAAGCAGGATGGATCAGTACGTTCATAACGTCCGATCAGACCAAGAGCGACATTAAAAGCAATAGAACATGTTGTTAATATACTAAAAATTATCTCTTTAATTTCCAGCTATCTTTGAACGTGTTTGAGTGTGATTCTTGCAATTGCATGTAAATCGCTGTAAAGCTGGGGTATATTGTACGATATATTTGAAAGATATAAAAAAAAAAACAATCCATCGTCGTGGTAGCCTCATACAAAATGTCGTCATTTTGTGAATACTAACCTTAGATTCGATTGTTTACAGCGAAAATTCAAACCATTAATTAAACTACAAAGTACAACCAAACAGTGTGTCGTTTCCCTCAACAAAGCCTAAAAATATCAGGATACAACGATACGAAGAAGTGATCCAACAGGCAAAGACGACAAGAATTTTCATTTAATTGAACTAAATTCTCCGATGGATTCCTTCGTTTTGACGTTTCGACAATGAGAAATCGAACAAAATCGTAACCTATCAGTCGTGCTTACGTCCTTTCCCGTTCAATTCCACCGTCGTACTTATTCACAAATTCCAGCATCACACCGGGAATCAAATACTATGTAGAAATCCTCTCTCAACGCCACTCGCCGGCTATAGGGTGCCTTTTGCGCGGAAGAATCCTGTCAAGATTACACACGTAGGCCATTGAAGAATGGTAGCGGTTGAGCCGACCTCACAAACACCAACGCTTTATCTGATGAGCGGACGATTATGCAAATAGACGAAGGGAATTGAAACCAAGCCTTTGATCAAATGTGTAATGAAATAACCGCGCATAAAATCAGGAATCTGCACTAGTTAAAGTCTTGAATCAGAGTGAACGGCTTTGTTCGATTTTCGCTGGTGGTGTTGGGAAATTTAATCTTCAAATCTTGAGCGAAATGCACTACTCTGGACAATGAATGTTGCCGTTTGGAAGCTGTGCCACCCGTAACACTACAATCAGTTGACATTATTTACACAAGACTTAAGCACGAGCAAGAAATTTAGCGTACCTTTGAGTACACACACCCATCAACCGTTAGGAAACGAGTCATGACTGGGCATGGAAAGGGACTTTGTTTGCTTTGCGTTGGTTTACTCTTCGCATGTTCCAGCAGAACCGGGTAACCGTGACCAGTAATCAACGAAGAGCTTTGAATACTGTCCCAAGCGCATCGTCGTATGATGGCTTGCAGATTAATTTAAACCACCAGTGCGGCCGCTAGGAGAACGAACGGTCATTATTTGGGGAGGAACCGCGCGATCCTGGTTCCAGGGGATCATCGTCCTCCACGGCTCCACCTTAGTGTCAGACCGGACAATACCTAGCGCCATACCTTTCCTGTCGACACACCAGCGTAACTGAACTGTGAAGGGATAGATAATCCAGTGCTGTCCGAGTGACCGGTAAAGCTCATTTCTTGATTAGATATGCAAATTGATTCATACCGCTGCTATAATACTGCACTGATGTCTGGTAAATTGCATCCCTGTCATAGTAGCTTCTGCGTGTCCTTGCGTTACCATGTACACGGATTTCCAGCGAACGGTCCAGCGTGAACTTCCAGGTAATAATGGCATGCCAATACGAACGGTCGAACATGATCGTCCCAAATGCTGCCAATGGTGGGTACGATGTGCGTGTGCACAGCATTAAGCATGCCGTGTAATGTGCTTGACCAAGTGGAACTAATTGTTTTGTTGAAGTGCTGTTCAACCGCACCGGTAGAACAGTCTTGGATAGCCAACCTTGAACCTTGATCACGATAAGACGTTCCATTGCGGCAGTGCGATCAACATCAAGCGCCTGACACAGATGCTTCGCTTTGCCAGCTTGCGAGAGACACGTTTGGTTGATTAATTAGGCGCTCATTAGGTGGCGCAGTGTTCTGGTACGTTCGATGCGGCGACAAACCAACCCGGACCGGGAGCAGATTAAACCGCTCAGAATCGATGGACCCAGCACACGGAGCTGACCGAGAAACGGTGGCTCATTATTTCTTGACGTCTTCCCTGAAATCAGTGCTCCCTGTCACTTGTCACTGCCACTGGTGGAGGTGCTTCACCGACACGTTCACCAGACGGACACATAGCCGAACCATAACAGTTAAAAGCATCCATGGGTAGCAAAGATTTCTCCGAACCAAGAAAAGCTCAAGATTTGTGCTGCAGGAAAAGGGATGTCCCAATGTTCTTGCTGTGGCTGTTTGCTGCTAGGACATTCTAGGAAGCCGCCTGGAAAGTGTTCGCGCGTATTGGTCTAATGGTCAAGTGATTATCTTCCGGGTTTTATGACACCGCCACCTACTGTCATCGGCCAACCAATTTGCACTGGTACCGTCACCATTAGGAAGTGTTGGAAGGTGGAGAAAAGTATCACACACACCGTAGGAAAGACAATAACGGCTAACTCAACCATGTGCAATGGTGTATCGGTAAGCCCTAAGCACTGTGGTCCGAGACAAGGAATACACCACACTGTAACCGTAACGAAACAGCTAGTAAATGCAGCACAGCGTAGCAGCGGATGCAGTAGGTGAGAAGATATTAAATGTAATTGTTATGGTTAATTCTTTACGACAGCAGTCGCTCCATTTGCTGGTCACAAAAGAGGGCAAATGAGATTTGCTGGCAAAGAAAACTAAACAGAATAGTTTGCCTTTTTCCCGCACAACCTATTATAAGTTGGAAATGTCGTACGTAAAGAAGAAGTTAATCGGCTGCAATTACAAACACACAGCAGGAACCGACCATTAAAGTTTAAATGATGATAATCTATTGCGAATCGTGAGACAAAGAGAAGCAAACGGTTTGAGTAAAATGATCTTGTGACTGTGGCATGGCATTGCTATGTCTTATTCTCCACAAAAAAGACACGAAGATTCTAATAGCCTGGTCTTCACTAATGGGATAATTAGAATTGTGACCTTCCGGCCTCGGGCTCTGAAGGGTTGTGCAATTTATTAAACCTTTATTTATACCCAAACAAATCAATTCATCCGTATCTCATCATCTTTCGCCATTTTCATCATTTATGTACACTATAATTTAAACCTTCTTTAAGTGGTTTCGTTGACAAATGGACACATTAAACTGGTGGTCTTCACGAATGTAAAATGAGCCGGTGCATGCTCGAAGAAAAGCCAAGCTTTCTTCATAATCAAGATTTATCCCAATCTCTGTTTATCGTGCATTGCCCTTAAAAAGGATGCTTACGTTTATTGTTACCCGAATCTTTCATCTTACAATGATGGTCCATTCGTCTCATGAAGTTTTCATTGCATTCGTTCGTTATCACTCCAAACCATCTCATCTACCGTCGAATACGTTCTTTGTCCAACGTACAAGGCTGTAGTTAACCTTTTTGACAATCAATGGGACATAAATTTTGCACGGTTTACCTTATACCGCTCCATACATACTTAAGTGTTGATCGAGTGTGATAAAGTGTGTTCACGTATGTTTGACTACAGTGTTACGGATGCTAACGCTATGGCAACCAAACCGATGTCCCTGTGTGTCTGAAATCGTTAGATGTTGAAACCATACATCGGTGTACTGAAATATAAACTAATTAACGTCATATACATGGGTTGACATTTTACCTTCGTGTCTTTTGCGTTTCCCTATCTTCAACTCTCTCGATCTTGGTGTAAAAAGGCCCATGCTAGAAACACTGTATCCTATCTCCCAAGATAAGATTATATCTGGCTGGAAAAGACAGGTCTTTAAAGAAATCCATATTTTAAGGACGATCTGTACCATGCTGTACACACGTTTTCTAAGAAATGGAGTCATGAAAACGATATCGATATCGTGACATGGTAACGGTACATTGCCTGATGATGAGATGTAATCCTTTCTTTGAGATGTAATGTCTAATATTCGATGAGATCTAATATTCGTCCAGTAAGTATTCGTCTAGCTGCATATTTTACATAGAAAAAAACACCCCTGATCATTTACCGACAAGATTGAGTTATCTACCGGCCGGGAATTTCTCAGGAACCGGAAGACCCTATTGTGATAGCCAATTGGGGAGATGGAGCACAATGATATTGTTAGAATCAATAATTCTACGACAAAGTGTGGTTATAATAAACAAGACAGTACGAGCTCAAAATTACGAAATGTAACTTTTCGTGACCAACCCTCAAAACCGGCAACATTTGGCGAAGGTGTGTCAATTTAAACAAGGAAAATGTTTGAAATTCGTATTTATCGATTGAAGTATGTAATCCACCATAAATCATGTAACAACACCTAACTGGGATACTACCGGAAATATTGTTTTAGCATAACAATATGGTATCATGTGATGTAAGGATACCTGAACTGCTTCTTCTTTGGCTCTACAACCTCGTGAGATCTTGGGCTGCATTTCTGGCTTCCGTGACTTGAATGTACCCGCGACAGGATAAACAGTCCTGCGTAGGGTGTAACGTACCGTAGGGTGTAACGTAACGTACAGGGTAACGGCCCGAATGGGATTCGAACCTCGGTCATGTCCGTTCGAAGACCGCCACCTCGGTCTCCTCTGCCACCGAACTGCTCCAAAGATACCTGAACAGTAGGGGAAAAATTATCTTGAATCGAAGGAAGTATTAATAACACAAGGTATTTTCCCATCCAAGAAAAAATATTCGAAGTCTTGTCTAAGAAATTCGACTGATAAAAGCCTTTAATTTTCCCGAGTGGCAGTAATGGAAATAATATGTAGCATAAAGTATGGTATATTCGAAACTATGGTTCCTTCAGGAATACGGTCAGGAAGTTCCAATTTTTTTAAGTTAAGTGACAGGCATTTTGATGACTAGATAAAAATCGTCCTCGGTAGAAGCAAATCTGTAAAACTTGAGACCACGGGAACTCTAATACGGCCAGGCCGTCATACAAGAACAAAAATAAAAAAAAGAGACCACGGGAACTAGGTTGTTCATTGTTGCACGCATAAACCTTTCACAGCATTGCTTTGAACGCTGGATCCTTCTTTTCACATAACTTCTGTGTCAAATCCATGAAGACGAGTACTCTTTGTGCATTAAACCAAGGTATATATAAAGTTAGAAGGTAAAGTTATCTAGAGTAAATTGAAGTTTCGCGTTTCGTTTTCGTTGCACTTGCTATTTAATATTGGGATTAGCATTCTGGTATCGCCTAACCATCCTTTCGAGGCTATCCAACATTATCTCCGGTCTTGTCGTTTTGAAGACCGGTACTACTATCTAATCGGCCATCGAGCCATTCCAATCCATGCTCCCAGAAAGTGTATGCATAACTGGTAATGCTGCAAATGAACAAGCACTAGATTGGAATGCACAAAAAAAGTAATTATAAACAATAACAAACCTGACAGAAATAGCGATTATCAATGATTGATAGATAATTGATAGAAATTAACCAGAAATCAAACATAGGTGGCAATTTTCTTAGCCGAATGCTTGGGATCATTGCCTTGCAGAAAGGAGTACATAGTTGTATAGTAATCCTTTTTCAGAAATGACTCCTCGAAATTTTTACAGAGAATGTCAACTCACACCATACTACCAAAAGTAGCCAAGTAGCTGTTGTTTCTATTTGCACAACTCAAACTTTGATTCGTCTGACCACAACGAATAGGAGCTTTTTTTCTAGTTCACTCAGTTGATAAATGGTCGCTTCCGGCTGAAATGCCTCTTGATGCGTCAAAGAAGGTAAACGGATTTTTCTTGATCTTTCGAATGATATTTCGATCCTCCTGGTGATCCGGTTTTGTCCATTCCCCAATCGATCAGCAAAACTTCCACGCAGCTGGTGCTTCATATTTTTATTCTTCTGCATCTGTATTAGTGAAAGGTATATTTATGTAGAAAACTTAGCATCCGAGTTGAAACGATCCAAAGAAAACACTTGAATTCTTCATTCATATACAACAACAATGGTGGTAAGATGAACGGGATGGCGTTCAGATCCCCTCATTCATCTAGAACAATATACCAAGCGAACAGTTAACAATCGCGAATTGGCCACAGGAAACAGTTCCCAGCATATACCTTGGGCAAAAGATAATATAGGTTACCTAGGAAGTGCTCTACCAGGACCGATTCTGCGAGCGCAATAAACGCCATTGTTGAAGATAAATGCCTTCTCAGTTGGTGCTCTTTTTAGAAAACAAAACAAATAAAGTCCACACATCAACCCATTCCCCGACCGCGACTCTTCGCATTGCCGGCATACTCTAAGGGAAGTGCGGAATGGCCCAGATTCGCCGCTATGCCAACTGAGCAGCAGATGCCAGATGAGGTAACGTTCTATTCCTTTTCTTAGCAACATTGTCATCAAATCCGCACAGTGTGTGTCGGAGGGAATCTTCGTCCTTACCGAGGGGAATTCGGCTTACGAGCATTTTTATGTGCGATTCGTCCCTTGCTTCTTTTCGGCAGACAAACCCACAAGGGCCGTATGAGTAAATGCAAGTTTCAAGCACCAAACCGTTGCGATGCGTGTGGCGAAAGCATGCCTTACGTTTCGTTTCATCTTATCTCGGTTGAAAAGAAAATCACTTTTATTAAGCACTCCCATCACTTCCTACCGGCGGTGCAAAGCTTCCGGACACGTTGATACTGCCGAACGTTACGTTGTTCCAAATGGACGAAACGAACGGGGGTGGTTGTTGCGCGTTGCCTGGGGAATGAGGCGGGATCGGGAAGCACCATCAAAGCGACGCTCGTCGACGATGAGCTGTATGTATATATATGTGTGTGTGTGTGTGTGTGTGTGTGTGTGTGTGAGGGTAAAGTTGGCAGAAGGATTCACAACATACACAAAATGAAGTGAGAGCAAACTCAAATACTTCCGTGCACGTCACTTCACCATCCCTTGGTCGTGCATGCAGCCGAGAATTACAGCTGAAAGAGGCCATAAGAATACGAGGGCTTTTGGGTTATGGGCTTTATCGTTCATTTCCAGCATTTAATTGCTGCTCGGAACGAGACCTCGTAAAAGTCGAAACCGGGTGGTACTGGGATGGAACTGTGAACGAGAAGCAGGAAAACATTTATGCCTACTTTATCATGTACATGTGTGTGTGTGTGTGTGTGTGTGTGTGTGATTTTTTTTTCGATCATCAACAGTACCGAGGAAAGTATAAGTCTTCACATCACTAACAGTGCACGAATCATGGCCAACCGTATCTAATCCGCTTGATAGTGTGACGGATGACAACCATGATAACGATGATGGTACGATACTTTTACAACGCAAGTAATTGAAGATGTAGATGACTGTCGATGATGAGCCACATTTTGACATTGTATCATCATATGGTACTATCCTAGGTGATTGCAGAAATTTATTTCATTTGTATTGTCAATCCCGTAAGTGATCTAACAATAATTACCTTGCTAATCATTCTTGAAATTGGGTTAGCAAATTTACATTAAACAAAAGTAAATATGTTTCCACCATGGTGCATATACTTACATCAACTTTAATGCCGGTGAATGGAAATATCTTTGCTGGTGGGTTTTCGAACGGTGAATACCGGTAAAATTCCAGTGTGCCTCGGTACCATTTGACCGAGTAGAGCGGTGCACCTTCCATTTCGTACTGACAGTGCAGCTGGGCCTCCTGACCGCGCCTCACCCACGGTGGTTTGATGGACAATGAGAGATTCCTCAGCCCCGTGCCGGTTACCGTCGCTGCAAACAAAGGAACAACAACACACAAACCACTCACATTAATAAGAAGCTTCACATAACATGATTTTCCATTATCGGCGTGCGAAACCAACGACTAAATGACGTGAAAATCGAGCTGAAATCAACGGATCAATGGAATTGAAATTTATATTCCCAACTCGGCCCCACCCTACCCGCGGGACGTCAATCGTAGTGTGTGTGTTAATGCCAGTGCAATCTTTTTCCAAATCTCTTCTCGCTTCCACACCATCAAGGATGTAGACCGCATAAAGAAGCGGTCGCTACCGGGTTGCATGTGCGGCTCGCCGTTCGATCCATGAAGGTCCCTTACCTTACGGATCGGCCGGAACGTCGCGGAAGCAACCCGGAAAACTCTCCAGGGATATAAATATCCCAGCGTGTGCCGTGCCGCCCAAGCGCTGCTGTTCAAATGCTAGCCGGTCTCAGTGGGAAGGAGAAAGCCGTGGCAAAAAGGATCGGTGACCGAGAAAAGGAAAAAGCCTATTGACAAGAAGTTTATCGGATTCCACGGATTTTCGGTAGGGGCGCATTTTTCTTCGATGAAATTTGATTTCTTTATTTGGAGTAAAAGTTCACTTTGATTTCTCGCTTTACCCATGGGAAGGAGATTGGTTCAGATCATCACACTATGGCGCGTTGCGTGCGTCGTGCCGTACGAAGGAAAAAAATCCTTTCCACAGCTGCCGCTCGTGAACTTTTCCTTTCATTTCGCGTTCTTTCGACTTTCCACCGACTCGCCCGACTGCGAATGCTTTTGTAGTACTGTTTGATGGCGAGGGTGAATTGATTCTCGGTTCTTGCCCTTACAAAGCTCCGATCTATGGAGGGTGGGGAGGGCTTGATAGTAACCATTTCATGGAACGAGATTTTTTGGGGTTTTGTGAAACGATTTCTATTATCCATCTCGTTTGTTCGATGACAATGCATAACAGTGAGTGATGGAAAGTTCAATTTTGGAAATTGCACTTCAATTTTCACCCTCTTCCGCTGCTGTATGTATAAAGGTAATTGCTCCGCCAGGTTTTGGTTCTAGCAATGCAATAGTGTGTACATAATCTAACTACTTTGCGGTAAATCAGAGCAATATTTTACCACTTCCAAGAAGGTTCGATTCAGTTTCAGCAAATTTCCAGCTGACTGGTGAACGTGTAAATGATGGGTCTTCAAATTATCACAACATTAGTGAAACATCGACAACCGTAGCGATAGCTTTTCAATTACCCGTGTCTACCGTATCTTCAGATCTTGATCGAAACCGCTTTCATTTCATTCCGAACACGAACCCGAAGCCGTTCGCGCACAATAAATAAATCCTTAACGCCACTCCTAATTCATTTGAAAACGGCTTCTGAATATCAAATATTGATCATATTCCCCGGGGGCCCGATGGTCGTTTGTTTGTTAATCTGCCTTATCCCGCTACTGTGCTGGCCCACAGACCAAACTCCAATATGCCGTCCCACCCACTGGCACTAGTAGCCCCTACGCAACGGACTGTGTACGTTCATAAATACAGCCCACCCGCCAACGTACGACCCTATGCAAACAAATAGCCAAACGTGGCCCAGTGATAAGTGGTGCAAGTGAGCCGGGTGCAAAGGAAAATGGCACGCAGGGACAAAATGCTTCTGTAATTTAACGCGTTAGCTCGAAGGAATCGTTCCCTTCTTCATCATCTGGAACGCGTTCGAAAGAAGGCAAATAGAGAGGCAATTGAAGGCTGTGCTTTGTTAAAACAAAACTTCAAGAAGCGTGAATGGCGCGGAATAGACAATTGATTTACCTACGTTTACGATTTACCTTCACATTAAAGGCGCCGCTTTCTTCAGTACCATAGTTTATCGCACCGTTTGGTTTTGGCATCTAAAAGAGATTTGTGTATTTGTATATTTACATGTGTAAAGTTATTGGCCGAACAGAATAGCCTTTTCATTTGTCTTTAAAAAGTAAAATAAACACAAGAACGAGGGTTGTCACAAATTCGAAACATGGCTAGACGCTAGATGCTAGTCAGAGTCATCGTAGCTAAGATTGGTTTTGAAGTACTATCATAGTCAAAAATCAAAAGACACATTGAGCCTTATCATCTCTATTAGCGATAGATTAACATTGTTGGAAAGGTTCGAACTTATTAAGCCATACAGCAGTAGAAGGGCACAAAACGTTTAAGTTCAAGCGCAAACGAACTAGCTATTTAAACAAAGCAATTAAGTCTCTCGACTACCAACGAATAAACAGAAGTAATACAGTATCACAATAGTGCTAATTAAAACTGAGCTTGTGACTTCGATGTTCCTAACAGTATTACTCCTGATATTCCGTATGAGTTGACTATGAGTACATACGATTCCGTATGAGGATATAGTATCGCATTTATCTCCAGAAATTTGGAGGTCATTACAATACAGTCCTTAACAGAACTTTTTTTTAGAATAAAAGGAAAATTAGAAAAGATAGAGAAAACGAATGTTCTAATAAGTAGTAGTACCCATACAACAAACATTTTGAAAACAAAAATAGTTTTACTAAATTTTTAAAAAAACTCTCCATGTAACTGTAACTATTTGAACTTCACCTAACGACAATATTTTAAAGACAAACAAGTGTAGACATCTTTCAAATGAACGAGCGATCTCCAGAAATGCCATATAAAGAACCAGACTTTAAGAAAACTTGAGAAGTGATCGAATAAAAAAACCTACCGTGTTCGTCAGAATCTCACATACTCTGCCAATGCAAAGTGAATGTGAGACACTGTTGTGCACGTGAGGTAGGAAGAGTCTCTAAAAAAACACATTTCTTTTGGCCAATTAGCCTGCTTTTTAATTTCATAAGATACCGCAATTACAAGTCACCCGAACAGATGATATACGGAATCGATTTTTAAACAACTAGCTTGAAACCGTCAGTATTTTTTGTATTTAGTAATTAGACGGGCTCTTAATAGTCTTCTCGCATTAAAAAAAATCATCCAGATGATAAGCACTTACAACTAGTAAGACGAGATCCACTACATATACTGAGTATGGTATGCATTATTTGGTGTAATGTTTCGAATGATCTGTTCAGTACGTCATAAGAAATGCCTTACACTGAGATAGATCTGTTGAGTGTAAAACTGATTTCTATTCAAATGACAATATTTTTCCACAAAAATGATGGAAATTATCATCCAGTTTCCTCTCTCAACAAGGAATTTATACTGAAACACGAAAGACTACGGAATTTGGTAAGCTGATACGAGTTATACTTTGAGGCGTACAAGGGTTGAGCTGTATTTAGCTAATTTTTCTGCTCGATCAAAAACTTACTTACCGTTTCAATTTCACTTCAAAGTAAGATTTTAAAAAGAAAAAAATGTTACGGCCTGTACCAAACCCTTCGTACCATTTCGAGGGCTACGATCCGTTCCAGCAAAGTGGGTTGATGAGTTTTCCCATCATTATCAAGTAATTGTGTTGACACAGGCCAGTGCGGTTGCTAGTCTCGGTTGACTTATTCGCGATTTTTCATCGGCTCCGTCCAACGTTATCTTCATTGCGACAAGTCATCAAACTTATCCGTCCTCATTCCATCAACATTAGGCGAAGCTGGTGGGTGGCGGCGAAAGTAATAAAGCTGTTCCAATATCCAGCCATGCTCCTGGAATCAGACGGTGTCTAAGCTTTTATCGCATTGACAGCAAAAATCGAACACCGTGCCAATTGGAAACGAATCAAATTGAGACAAACTTTCCCCGGAACCAACGTCTACCGGCACGTTTGCTTTGCCCAGCCACAGTTTCCGGATCTGTGCAACGCATTGGAAATGGCTCCACATTCACCTTATGCCCGTCGCGCAGTGTCGCTTTATCATTAAAATCAGCATTTTCGGGCTTACTGATTACTTTTCCATAGCTATTTCGCACCCAGCGTTGTGTTTATTCAAAAGTCATGTCGAAATTCATCGCCCCGCACCATCCGAACCTGTTCAACCGTGGCACACGAGCCTTGATCCTTAACGAGCTTTTTCGGTTTGACTGCTCCGTCATTGTTTGACCTCAGCGTCGGCCCGCTCGACAGACCCGTGTGCTTGCAGCAAAAGTTAAAATCGAAAAGATAAATATACACCGCTCCGGAGCTGATGCGACGACCAGGGGTGCGTTCTCGCGAAACGTCAACCGAAGCGGTGACAAAAGTCACCGTGACGTGTCCATCACTGGCCCATCACTGGATGGTCTCATCCGCGCGTCTACAATTTTTCGCTACAAAAAAAAAACTTTGTCTCCCACCATTGCGTGCATTATTAGCGCTGTTCCTTAGAATGCCGAAACACGGCTAGAGCAAGAATAAAAAAAGGCAAGAATCTGCCTTGTGAGAAGCAGAAATATCTCTTCGAAGGAAGAATTCCACGAACAAAATCATCTCGCTGTAGAACGACGATGGATGGTAAGATGTTCTAATCCTACATACCCTCATACTTACTCCGGCCGTACGAACGAATGAACAATGGGTCGAGCGATAAAGCCAAGCGAAAAGGAGCAACCGCTCGATGTTACGCTGATTAATTGGCGATACAAGCGAGGTGCAGAGAATACAAACAAAAAAAATGTTCCGAAATAAAATTAAGGCCTTACCGGTGGATCGTTCCGGAGCATTGATTTTTTGGTGTACGTTGCTTTCTTAATATGTTCGCAACAAAAAAGTTAAGTAACTCCAGAATCTGCTTACTTTCGTAGCACAGCTGAAACCAAGCAACAAATGTCCACTTTATTCGTCGCATATCGCGATCCAACGCCTCGCATAAGTTTCATACAATTTATAGCTAATAAATGTGTCTAATCATTTAGCATCAAACCTAATCTAATCCACCGTATGGTTGGTTTGCGATCGTTTTTCTAGTAAACTTATTTCTAACCAATCATGAATCTTGAAACAACTTCTGCAGGACGGAAGGGAGAAGGAAACGATAAAATGCAACCCGTACGTGCCATGTCAACCCTTTGCATCATTTCAGCTTCGAACTGTCTGAGCCGAACCACTTTTGCCCCACATAAACACACAGTCCCGGAAATTTATCATATTTATACATCGTTTCTTACACACATCACAACAATAAGCAAGTCAATGAACTGTAGCACATCAGCAATCTCGAACAACACATCCTTTGCCACATTTTTATCGAACATTCATTTGCCTTCGCCCTCCACCCACACACACACATTCGACGCGACCGTTACATTCCCATGTTGGGTAAAAATGATAAATGTATCATATTTTTCACTTAATTTCAGCTTCTAGCCAACCAAACACAACATAACCGAAGCGGAACCTGCCTTTACGCTCCACGTACGGTTCCACCTTTCTCTTACGACCGAGAGAACATACTGCACGAAAAAAAACGCGTTCCAGTATTCTCAGCGGAGATGATTTATTGAAAGTTTTGGCCAACGGTTGCGGGACGTTAGCCGGCAGAAGGAAACGAATGTAATGGGATGGCCGAAAGTGAGTGAAAAGCTTAGTACAACGGTAAGCAAAAGAAGTGAAAGTTGCTTCAAAGGTTAGAAGCAAAAAACTTGTCATTACTTTATCACTTCTGTCCTAATGCAATGTCTATTGAAGCTTGCGCACACACATACATTAAACCACGTGTGGTTCTGTAAATCTACTTGCTCCCATGTGTTGGATTTATTTTTTTTCGCGCTCTTTCTTCCTCTCTCTCTCACACACACACATTCTCGTTCTCACACTAGAACAGTAGGCGTCACCAAAGTCATCTTAAACGTCAAGATAAATGGGTCCAGATTACAATGTTAATACATTAGACCGGTGTGAGTGTCAGATCGAGCCAGTTCGGTGCCGGTAACGGTAGGCGAATAAAAACCTGAAACTCAAACGATACTTATCAAGCGTTACGAGTGCTCTGTCCCTGGAATTCAAGAGTTAAACCGGCACGTCGATGGTTTGGAAGCTGTTTCGGTGATGAAAAAATGCCCTCACATATCGATTTCCTTTTTCAAGACGCATAGAACAACATCCTCATGCGTATCCAAAGCTGTCACACGAAGTATGTTCCGTTGCTTTTTTTTTCCTTGTACCGTGTATATGTGTTTTTCGTATGTCTATTTTACGTCTTAAGATGTACTCAGGGCCAGAGGATAGTACACAAACAGTCTATCAGAACCCGACAAATGGTTGCCACAGAACGCAACCAAATGATATATGCGATTTTCTCAAGCTGTCGTTCTGTCTCCGTTCCTTGCAAACGGCTCCACATCTTACACTTCATTGTAACATACGGTGTAATATACGCTGTGGTGTGAGACTTGTGAGACGTGTGGGAGATTTTTTTTATTCCCCTACTCCGAACCTTCAGTGTCAAATCGACGCATGATAAAAATGGGTTTGCTTTTTTTCTGTTACTAGCTGTCTAAACGTCATGAACAAACCAAAATCATTGTTTAACATCTAAATACTGCCAGGGCACCCGAATGCGTATCACAACAAAGAAAAATGTTGTAATATGTAAGGTTTTTATTAAAATATATTTTAAACATCTAATAACAAGCTTCCGAAACGAATTGACTTAACATTTTACTGGCAATAATAATAATTAGTTTCGGAATAAAAATATTTATATGTTCTAAAGAGCGGCGATAGTAAACTATCGGATTTTTATTTCGTCCAATTTTTATTCGTTCGTTACGTCCAATACGCAATTGCTTGTGATTTTTCTAGATTTTCGACTCCAAAACATTTGAACCCCTTTTTGCGTCCCCATGCAGAATTTCAACCATTACGTCGAAGTCGCGTTGGAATCTGGACCGAAGTTACGGGGGTCTTGCAAACGTTACCGTTCTTAAAGGCGTCCAATTGTAGAATATTAATATGACACTCTTGTAAACGCCGCTCATTGTGAGCTCGGCACTAAAAACTTAAGAGGTTTTCCATTGCTGGCTTCTGTGAATCGTAGATTTGCATAACACGAAAATCCTGCTTACGGCTGAACGATCAGGTTGGGTTTTTGAACCGGTTCTGTTGTATGAGACCATCGTCATTCGGTATATGTGGTAGGTCTGAATACTGGTATAGGCCCCAACTTTCGCACAACTTGGAGCATGCAAGAGGCTTGGTCCTTCACTACCATCTATTCAAAGTCAATTTATACAATTCGAAAATTATAAATGTTTGAAGGCATCTACTCTCTAGTAGTCGCGTTCCTTGTTGTCCGCCTGTTGTGGAATCCACCTGTAGAAATCCATTATTTAGAGCTATCATATCAAATTATTAATATTTCAAATGCCTTTTATTTCAATAGGTGGAAGATCTGTGACCAATCAATCATTTTAGCTAGATTGTCTGGCCGTTTCTAATTGGTGTCTTATAAGGAAACTTTTCATAATAACACACAATGGCAAAAAAATAATAACATACAAATGCATTCAATGGCATATTCATTATGCCAATTTTACTTTCACATCTGAATTGATAATATTCTACTAAATAATTGTGGGGAATTAGGTTGATGATTATCAGATATAATCAGATATAAGTGCAATCTCTTCATGGCATCACAACAACTTTTGATTACTGTTAACTTTTAAATGAGACGTATTTAAAGCATTAAATTGCTTCAAAGTTGAATTGAATTGATTTGAACAGACTTGACCCACAATATGATACGTTGATAGAGAATCTAAAGCATATTTACAGAACAGAGGATATATTTAGGGACGTTCTAGTAGTAGAGGCAACTGCGGCGCCGGTATTCTTAATGGCAAGACCCGAGGTTCAAATCTGATCAGGATCATTCCTCCGTAGTAAGGACTGACTATCTAACTACGCAGTATCGATAATATTCGTAAGCCATAAATGGCAACAGGCTTGATTCAGTAGAAGGAAGGCAAGCCTAAAAAGAAGAAGAAGGATATATTTATAAACGGGATACATTTCCAATTTTCAAAAATTCCATTTTATTTTTCCTTTTCTTTGTGAATTTTCAAATTTTCCTTCTTCAAAAACTTTCGTTAAACAAACAGAAACAAATTATCCCAAAACACCCGTAACATAGGTCGTGCCGTTCCTAAGTTTTAGCCTTACAAAAAAAAAACAATCATTTATTTTTATACATGCAGATAACTCTAATCCGTGAACCCATGAAATAATGACGAAATCAAAGCTCCGAAGAGGAAAACTTTTTGACGCATATACGCAACGATATATCGACCAGTTTGTTAGTTAGCTGAAGATGTATTTCCATAGAAAAGGGCAATAGTTTGAAATAGCTATCAATATGACAATGCGGCACATGTTACGATTTATGATAATGTATCCCAAGCACACGAACCATTCCGAATCGCGGAAATGAATAGAGCTGGCAAAGACAAGCGTATTCGATGTTCGGTGGTACACAAACTACAACGATAACACTCGGCGTTGAAGGTTCACGGCACTGTACAAAGGAAAGCTTACTGGAAACAAAGAGCCACTCACAAATGTATTGAATAAACGAAATCAAAGAACATTTCACAGCCACACTTTGATTATCGTTGATTTGCTTTTCCTTTTAGCTTCGCATTTCACGGTTGGATATTTGTTTCCAGCATTCGAGAGTTTTCCGATTGCTTTTACCAAAAGTGAATGTTGCTGTTTTTTTGTTTCGATTATTGCGCATTTAAGCTTTGAACTTTATGTACTTATTCCTTTGTACGTTTCATTTGCCCATCTTGGGAAGGTTGTACGAGAAGAAAAAACGAAAAATGAAATTAAACACTCTGCAAGGAAGGCAATTTTTATGGCGGCAAAAACTGAACCACTACCTGAAGGGAAACTAATTAAAGCAGAAGATTAATAGAGTCGTTTATTCCACCTGCCTGTCTGCTGCCCATCGGATTGCAATTGGTTACACTTGGATACCCATTTATCCATCTGTGCCTAAGGACGATGGACGCGGTTCGGTCCATAGCACAGACACAAAGTCCACCGACATGCGACGTCTCGCCCAAAGTACGCTTTTGTGTTGTTGGCGTACATCCTGTGTCTACCTGGAACGCAGGAACGTCTATTCCTGTGGGAGTCAAGAGTGCACATTTGAAGCGGTGATAAATTTGGCAATAGCGATAGCTTCAGCCATCCCCAGGGGTATTTTAGATATCCTTTCAGCATATCTGTCCTAAAGCAAGTGGCAAAACCTCCAGCTACTACTAAGCTGACATAGAGTAAAACTCCCACTGACTCTTTGATTACTTTCCCACGTCTCTAGAGTTTTGCCATTCAGCATCTTAAGGAATGCACACCATCCTCTGGTGCATCGCGTTTCCGACGCATTGGGACTCAAATTAACCTTCAAAGCCTTTCGCATCACTCACCGGAGCGGATGCATAAATCAGCATCCATCAATACGGGTCGGGGTCGGGCAAAAGTGCAAAACTATGCAAATTTTGCTACCCCATCTACTATCACTTCGATCCTCACCGTTGATTGGCCGAGGAGTCCAGACGACGTTTAACGCTAACCACAAACGAGCTGCTCACATCCAGGCGGATAGTTTCGCAAACTAACCCTTCCGCCTAAGATTGTCCAATCAAGCCAGCTGGAATTGGTGGACCGTGAGATTCGACCGATTTGTATCGATTCTTTTCGACGAGATGCAAGATTCCACTCTCACGCACACGTGTACACTACTGATGGGAACCCTTTACCCGAATTTGACTGAGCACAATCATCACCTTTCCAATCGAACAGAGTCCACCGCAAGGCCTTGGATCTTCCAAAATACCAAGGTAAGAGATGAAGTTGGAGTGGGGGAGTTTAAGACCACGGCCAGAACAAGCAGCAACATAACGATGTTGCGGGGAAAGTTCTACCGGCCACCGGACGAAACGTTTGCGCGATGACGTGTGTTGCGAAACCGAACATGGGATTGGAACGCTACGTCCCTTTCAAACAAACTTTCCATGTCGCAAACGATACCTGTGGGTACCTACGATACGTGGCTTGGCTATGCTAAACGCTGATCCTTTCTGTAGCGAAAATACTCTTTCTCTGTGCCTCGGAATACAAGTTCACCGTAACGAACACAATCTCGGGTTCCCGGGAATAGTCCCCGAAATAGTCCGTTTATTCGATTTACTTAATGATGCGTATTAAGCAGGATTTGCATTTGTTTGGCACTCGTATGCGACCTTACCACTACATCTCCCACAAATCGTTCTCGCAAATTTCGCTCGTTGCCCTACCATATTCACGTGCTCGCTCTTGCGCTTTTGCGATGCGGCACTTCTGGTGGCAAACCCTTGGTGTAGTGTTGGGTGTTTTTTGGGGGAAGTTTTTGGGAAAGTTTTACCGAGTTGATAATCGTGTCGATTCTTACGGGACGCGATGCTTTCTGTGACGACCGAAGGCGAATCCTGCATGCAAATGGCAACCGTTGCCGTAGCTTGCATGCCTTCTCCATTACCCTGTCACGTTCGTGCCGCCATCTGCACCATTTTCGCCGAGCTGACGGCATTAAAACGCAAAACCATTGAGTGCTAGAGAACGCCACTGCATCCCACCGTACGAAGTTGAATGCTAAAATAAATAAAGAATTAATTTGTTGTTTGCAGCAATGGCTGAAAAAGCACAGCACTGAAGTACGGCAGGTTCGCAGCACTGTGCTTCAGCACTACTTTAACGAAAGTTTTCCCATCCGCATGGGCGTTTCAATAGTGTAAATGATACCTATTCCTATTCGAATCTGTACAACTTTTTTAATATAAAATTAATCAACAGCAAACAAGGAATCGAGCATTAATGACGTACTCGTGCAAACAATGTATCCTATGTTGACTTTTTGTTAGTTGTACAGAACTTAACAAAACAAAGCAATACTAGTTATTACAATATCTAACCTGCCATAATTTTTACAAAACATCTTACTTGTTTTATTAATAACATGTTTCTCTTCTATATAGTTACAACTAATAGACATTACAACTAACAGCTCTGATCAGATTTTTGTTTATTCATATTTTAAAGAACGACTAGAGCGTTTTAGACTTACTGGGAAACGCCCTGAGTGGGATTTTGGAACTGGTGCACCATGTGACATACATTCAAATATTCAAGCATTTCTTATTGTTTAACTGTAGTTTTAGTTGAATGTTTTTATTTTTCATATTTTTTTAAAGTGAGCAATATTAGCAAAACAATGATTTCTTTAGTACCCGGTAGTGGTATAATTATCGAAAGGAAGCTTAATAACGCATTTAAAAGCATCAATCAATGAAATGTATACAATAGCCTACTATCAGCTAAACGTTATAGTATTTTGTGACTAATCGTATTAAAGGTAAGGTAATTTTTGCTCCAAGATGAAAAACAAGGCTACAAGATTGAGTTCGAACGGAATCGAATCTAATTGGCTCCGCAACCGAATTGGCTCTGAGTTTGATCCCAGACAATCCCATCCTCGACATTTAGTAAAATTAAGGATTATTGAACTCTATCTCCCAGCATACCAATTTGGTTTTAAAATCTCATCATAATAATGTAAACTAATAATGGTTTGAATCTATCTATGAACGATCAACGTTACAAACCAGGTAATAGTCGACGGAAAACTATCAGGATCATTTGCTTAGCAGTCTGAGACTTAGGGAACTTTCTATAAAATGGAATATCAACCATGGGCGGAGTGGGCGGTCGTCAAGGGCCTCGCGGTTTTAAAGGCACCCCGTGCAGGAGTTAAACGTAATTAGATTTGATAAGAAATAGGTATAGACATTGACTGGTAGCGATTCGTTCAATCCCTCACGTCTCTAGATCCGCAGAAGTAATGTCTCAGGGGCCCCTGATTGAGCCACAATTTTACATATACTCCATTTTAGAGTTCGTTCGTTCGTTGGACATTGCACCAGATCGTTTATCAGATTCGAGGCCATTGTGATGGGTTTGGCTGTTGATGAAGATCGCCATCTCGATTTCCGCTTAAAGCCTTCAAAGACATTATACCGCCTCTGTATCTATAACTTCCTTTGATGTGGGATCACGATCTACCGGTATACGATCTCCTTTAGCAGAGAAGAAGGTTCAGGTTGCTGCTATCATCTTGCATCAAAGTGAGATTAGGCGATGGTAGAAGTGTCAGTAAATATATTCAAATGAACAGTTTTTCAAAAGTTGATTAAACCCTTTCAACTTTAAACTATTAACTTTCAAGCTATTAAAAAAACTTGATTAATCCTATTTTGTCAAACATTTAATTACTGTAATTTTATACTTTATACCAAACCTATGCGGCGTAAATAATTTTTTGGAGTTATTGCACACAATCATACAAACGTTCAATCAATGCATGGTTGTAAAGCGACGTTTCATGTTTATTCCATTTTATATCGGATATAAAAATGAACGTTTTATGCCATCGCACATTACACATTACGTTGGTTTACATCCAAAACTGTCAAATTGTTATTTCCATGCTTAAAAACCACCATCATTTTTTCACTCTTCATCGGTCGAGGTGTGAAAGCTAAGCAATATCGAAAAAAGACCAGCTACGAAGGCTTTTCAGAATATTTACTACTACCTAACACAGTGCCATATGCTGGTAAAAATAGGTCAATCAACAATCGTCCCATAAAATAAAAATGTTCTCTTTCGGCAATCGTCACAGCCGCAACCCTGGTTATTACGGTCAAAGCATGGAAAAGGCTTTAACATGTCCAAAAATATGAAAACATTCATAAAATTATAATAAAAACGTGCGATTTTAAAGCTCGATAATGCCATCTCACTCCCATTCTTGTTATTTTATCACACAACCACACATTGCGTAAAAATGAAATTAACTAGAGAATTTTTTTTAGTTTTTTGTTAAATATAGTTTATACATGAATAGATTTGTTTTAAATACATTTTAAAAGCAAAAGAGTCTATACCTACCACAAATGTGAGCGGTAAGAAGAACGATTATTGCATTTACGTAGACACATTTCTCTCTATCCGCCATCACTGTACGTTCTGCAAGGAAGAAAGAATAAGATACAGTTATAAACACGTAATGTCATGCACAAATTTGAAGCTAAAACCAGCCAAGTAACGATAAATTGAGCAAGCGGTACAAACAATGCATAATTTTATGTACGCGTACGATGAATAAAATGAAGTAGATAAAAATGGCTAACGCAAAAAAAACATCAAGCATTATTTAATAACATTCATAAAGAAACCTTTTCTCCTGGCGCATTCCTTCACCGTCGTTCCGACCGACGTTCAGACAAGGGCGGGAGCGACAAACAACCATGTTCAACATTCAAATCTCCAACACACACTAAGCTCCCCCACACAGACACACATCCTGCCTACATACGTTCACTCAATTAGGCATAAATATTTTATGAGAAACAGCCAGTCAGCCAGCCAACCAGCCAAAAGCTTCAGCTGGCCGCAAAAGACATCCGGGATAATGCTAGGGCTGCAGCCTCCTAACGTTCTAGTCAACTCGCCTGCAGTACCGCAAACCGGTCAAGTCAGTGGCGGTGGGTGGAAATGGCAGTTTCAAAACGAAGAAATGGTAAACAACAAGCAGAACATAAAAATTATGCATAATTTAGTATCACAAGCCATAAATCTCGCATTCGGGGGTGGGATTCGGTTTGCCTTTCGTTGCTTTTCCGAATTTTCTCTTTACCACCGATGTTAGTTTAATACTGTGCGCATAGCCACCATAGCTTCAAGGTTAACCTTCGTAACGTTAAGCTTAAGCAGTACTATCATCTTGGCAAGAATTTCGTGTAGGTATTACCTTCATTTCGCGCATTCGTTTTGAGTTTAGTCACTAGCAACAGCGATGACACATCTTCTTTACATTATTTTCAATTCATTTCCTGCAATAACACAGCCATGTACTCTCTACTACAAAACTATAGCAGCCAATTCTTTATTACGGGAAAATGATTTATATGGAAATTGAACCATTGGTGGGAACATTCACCTCGCCTACCGGATTGCACACTTAGAATCATTATCCATCCCAATTATTCGCTTTATCCTTTATCTTTATAATTAGTTCTTAAATTTCTACTGTTTCATGTGAAGATTACGAACAATCTATCTATAACTTTTATTTCTATTATGCGATTGCGGTTGTATATTTAACAAAAAAAGACCAAGAAGAATAAGAAAGCACTATGTACGGAAAAGTAACCGAACTCATGAATCACTGTGGAATGAGCTCTAAATCGATGGCTTGTGAATGACATGTGGGTTTTAAATCGCGCGCTTAGGGGAATTGATGTAGCCTAAAAGGTAAACACGATACATTGTAAATTTGTTCTCAACTCAAAATAACGCGAAACATTAATGCAATTAAAAAACAAGTTCACCATCATTCCAGGTCAGGTTCCCAAATATGTCTGACGTTTTTATAGACACGATTTTGGCCGAAGGCGGTCAAAACCTTACATCACACTTGGCTTAACAACTGAAAAAAAAGATAGTTCCGTGAAGAGTGCACAAGTGTGGCATGAACTGCAGCTATCTGCATTCATCTCCAGGATTCGGTATCATTTGCCTTTGGTACACAAAGGCAGATAAGAATGCAACAATTACGCCAGGAATGGTTATGGTATTGAATTACGCCTAAAAGATACATTCTCTACTACTACAATATGGACTTGTATCCCTCATTCATAGCAAAATAGTTGGATACCGTCAGAAACGATTCCGAAACAGAACAACAATAACGGATCAGATCTTGACCACGTGGCAGTTTTAAGAGAAGACGGTGGAACACCAAATCCACTCTTTTCATTTCTTACTAGACATAATAAGATTGCAAAGCCAGGGTACAAATTAGCAATGCAATGTACTCCTTTGGAATTTCCCGCTGGAATCATTAACGCCACCTGACAGATGGACAAGTGAATAGAGGGATCCTGAGGGTTTTGCCAAAGAGATTTATTCATTTTATTCGTTCTAAGAGTCTGCTCGACCTAATAGCAGATATAAAAGAAATTTGAGATTTAAATCTAAAGGACAAGGTGTGAGGGGAAAATAATGAACAAAAATTACATCATACTGAATGGAATTAAGAATAATTATGATAAAATAAGATGGAGAGGCTATTGAGACTAGGGAGTTAGTAAGGGGTAGATTCAAATCAACGTGAGGGAAGAAACTTTTGATTTTTCTGAACCAGACAAACATGGATGGATCGTTGTAAGTACTTCTTCTTCTTCTGTGACTCAACAACCTCGAGAGATCTTGACCTCTCATTTTTGGCTTTCATGACTTGAATGTACCCGTAACAGGATTGTCAGTCCGGCGTACGCGGGAACTGCCCGAATGGGATTCGAAACTAGGTCATGTCCGTTCGAAGATCGACGCCTCGGTCCCCTCGGCCACCGAGCCGCTTCATTGGAAGTACGGTACAATGAAAAGAATTAAGAATCATGGAAATGGACTGCGACAAATAGAACCTGGTATTTACATGCTTCGATAATCGAGAGATCCCAAACCTAGTAGATGATAAGGGACTGAGTATGTGGGGAGCGGTACACTGGATCTCTCTATTCCTCACTATTCAATCCCACATTCGATCGAAGTTGACCAGGAAGTGTTCCAATAAGTACATGAGAATTCTAAGGAAGGCCAAACATAACAGCAACAGAAGATAAAAACCTTCAAAGCGGCAAAGCGGATCTATGAATTCAGTCGAAATTAATCGAGACCTAAATATATGATGACTTTCCTACACTGATGTGCAGGTATGTGCTAGCTTATATACTCTTTAAGCTAGCACTAGAGAAAAACATCCAATACTCGACAATAGCCTCCAGTAGGGAATCCAGTAGTCCCGCGAATGGCAAGTGGCGATTTAATGCTTAGAATAAAAAAAAGTTTGCAAATCGATTAAAATAGTTCGATGGCATTTGTTTTTCTTGTATTGTATTTTCTTCTTCTTCTGCTTCCATAGCTCTACAACCTCAAAAAGTATCGATGCCGTCACCTTTTCGGCTTCTGAGCCGCTCCACTAAAAAACTGCAACTGCTACCACACCCAAAAAATTCATCAAAACATCACAACAAATACAACATTATATTCCATTCGTCGGCTGTGATGTAATGTTGCAAATGTGACAGAGATTATTATTATTATTATTGAAGTATTAGGTACTTCAATTCAAATGAACGATCTGTCCTTTGTTAAACCAAGCGTTGAACATTTCTCGTTTCATATTCAACTGATGCAAAACGTAATAGAAGATCTACAAAATAAAACATAGTCCTATTCAACGTACCCATCAAAAAGTACTCCTGTCGTAAGACAAAAGCACCTGTTCTACTGATTGGTAGTTTTCGTCCTGATGATCTACATTGCTGTACAACGTATTGCATTGCATAACAAATAAATAACCTCTTTTTATGGTTGTGTTTTGCATGCCAAACTGCATATTTGCGAAAGGACAAAAAAATGGTTGCTGTCATATGGATGTTTTTCCTAGCGTGTCTGTCCGAAAGCGATTGGAACAGCGTAACACAACCGCAAACCTCTCCATTCGTCAAGATATAGCCGAAACCCAAATAAACGCATAACTCCCTGTCCATTTGTCGCCTACACACCTTCATTTCAATAGCAAACGTGAGAAAAATAACCCAAAAAACCTACCAATGGTTGATTGATTACCCTGAAGCCTCATTCGACACGGAAGAGACACGATCCAGTCAAGCGCATAGCAAACCATAGAATAACAGCAAAAGAGCACATATTGGAAGCATGGTAGAGGACAGCGACAGTGACCACACGCCCCAAGGCCACCAGAGAGGAAAAAAAACAGCTGTCAAATAAATCAAACGGTTTGAAGTGAAAATCAATTTAGAAAAAGGACGGCAACGAGGTGACGATGAAATTTGATGGAACACCCATCGTACCAAACAACCCAAAACGATGTTCATTTTTTCCCTGACAAATGTGTACATGTATAACTGAGCCTGAGGGGGAGGTTACGAAAAATATGGCGGCCGTGAATAACGCGAAAAAAACAGTTACGTGAGCTGCAACACATCAATAAAACTAATGTTAGCTCATGTACATGTTTCGTGCGCTATATTCGGCAGTATGATTCTAGCAACAACACACTTTTACATTCTCTATCTAAACACTAAACGATATTGTCTAGGTATGTTTCAAAATTTGCCATTCCTACTTTACCAATCATTAAACGTCTCTTTAAGGACAACATGCCAATTATACACTCTCTCACAAACTCATAGCTGAATAGCTCTTACTGCTTGGTAAGTGGAGAGAGAAAATAGCTTCTGATCAGTTCAAGTGTGAAGTTGCATCCTTTGATATATCATATATCACATGTTGAAACTCAAACATAACACAATGTTTACAAGTTGAACAACAAATGCAATACGTAGCTTCAAGCGTTATTTTTTTGCAGCCACACGCACAGAAAACAATTTGTTGCCCAAGAATTAAATGAAATGATCATGGCCATGTATGAAAGGATGCTGTTGCGTAGCATTATACAGTGCGTAACATAGCTTTAAGACCAAATAAAAAAAAAATTCATCAAAGTTCTAGAGAATTCATAAACATGTCTTTTCAAATGTTTCTCATATTTTTACGCATATCTTTTCACCGGATTGACATTGTTCGATGTGACATTTTATACGACCACTTCAGAAAAACTATTATTTTCCATGCATATTATCATTCTAAAATTCGACCAAAATTACAGCTAGTTTAAACGACTTGCGTATAATGTAAAAAGGTTTTTTAGTGCTTAGTTTATTTTTTTTTAATTTGAAAATTGGTTGATTTTTTAAATCGAACATACAGAAGAATAATAAGAAAAATTAAAGACCTAAAATTTTTAGACTTTCTTTCGATCCATGACTATATTCGTCGCCTGTTACTGTACCAGATCTCTAGGACTTTGTACAACATCATTTTTATCTATTTCCTAAACTAATGCTTACCGCATAACTTTTAAAATAACTAGTGGTCTTCAAGTAATATTGCAGTATAGATATACAATCCATATCCTAACGCAATGCAAATTAACTTTCAAAGGGGTCTATGATACCTTCCACTAGTTTTTCTATATGCGTTTTGACATGGTGACTTCTCCGCTGCTAGCTTTCCATACAAACTGGTGAGAAAAATCAGCCTATGAATGTCTTATTAGAATGTTTCCCTAATACCAGTTTCGATCAGTTGCTTGACAATTTTCTGAAAACAACACATTATTCTAGCAGCTCTGACCTCAACAGTTTTGACCAGGTAACAGTTTTAAGAAGATCCAAACAAATCTTTCGACATGATGCAACCCGGTTTCAAGTCATCGATCGATATTTGCTCGATTGTTTGACAGCTACGGTGTTAAGATTTAAGCTTTCTAACTTGCAGTATCATAGATCCCAAATATAAGAAAATGTCTACATTACATCTAAAGGACATTCTAAACAAAGAAAAGTAATGAAATAAAAACTTCATTAAAGTTATAGAGGATTTTTTTTTATTTAAGATGAATCATATTTAACAAGTTATCCCCCATTTTAAAGTATTCGGATTCTAGTAATCTTCCTATTTTTCGATACATGGTCGCTAAGCAATATGCGTTTGTAATCAGTGTAGTTTGGTCTAGATTACAAGAGGGAACAAATATTGCTGCCCAGAAAACCGTAGGAGATGTGAGAAATTAAGAGAGCGTAATCTTCATTTATTGCGAATGGACTTATTTGGCCACGTCGGCCATGACAGTATTGTCAATGTCGGTTGCAATTCCGCGATCAAAATACAAAGCTGCAATACCCAGTTATACAAGATGTAGATACTACGGAAAGGAGAATATTTTATAAACAAAGGTACACCTTACTTCTGATTTCTCACTTTGGTTTACCTGACCTGAATCTCATGGAATATTTTCAAAAACTATCGTACTTTAGCATAAAGCGATATTACAATACAATTTTTCACACATACATACGAACCATATTTTTGGGGTTGCAGAGGGGTGTATTCTTTAACCATAAACATAACCTAGCCATTAGTAGGTTACTTCATACTAAGATATATTTTATACGATTTGTCCTCCGTTTCTAGTTTTCGAAATTCCCTTCCATAACCTGAAACTCCAATCTCGCATCCTTTTTTTGCTTTCCTTAGTTTATAAGTTCCTTTGGTATATATGTACTTTTGTTAAACCAACACTTGGTGGACAAATAAACAACATACCAAAACATATTAAACATTATTTCTAAATTTATGTTTACATAACATTTTTATATGATATTTATCACATTTTAAATTTTAATAATTTTTTAAACATTTTAAGAACAAATCTGTTTTGTAACTAATGTTAGTTATAAAAAAACAATATAAACATAAATATTCATAGACTAAAATGTTCATAGTTTGTGATGTTATTTCTTAAAGATTTCAAATAAATCGAAAACAAACAAGTGTTCTTATAATTGTATTATATATAAATAGGTAATACAGCGAGTATTATACGAACCCCTTGTTTAAAATTTATTAATTAAAAAAACCCCAAAAATCTTCTACAAAAGATCCTTTATAAAGTTACATTGAGGATCTTTTCATTACATCAAGTATCTACATGAAGTGCTTACACATCTTCACAAACCAGCAATAGCCTATTCTGGGTCTGCTAATGGCTATTGTTTGCGGTACCGTCGTCTTTTGTACACCAGCTGTAACAGTAACTAATGACAATGTTTGCCCAAGTAAAGCGAAAAAAAAGACAAATAAACACACAGAGTGTCATGAACGATGTGTTCCGACGCTCATGGATAAACATTCCACAGACTAACAGATATTTAATGTTGAACTTTCTCACTTCTATACTGTAACTGGAACATGTTTCTGGCAAACGTTACATGATTGTACGTAAGAAATCCGGGGACGATAAGCTAGTGAGGTGTTAAACTCCCCGATTGCATCCTGATTGTGTGGCAAGCTACCAAACCAGATAAAGTATGTTCACAAGCTGGCACAAAATGATGAACCGATATAGACCGCTTCCCACTGGGCTAGGTGATCGGATAAATGATCAAACAGACCATAAGTGGCGTTTCGAAATTGGGTGCCATGATGTAGCATCTCTTGAATCACTCGCAAAAGGATATGGTCAACGACCCACATACGTGCTCGACCGTAAGGATGAAGGTTTGTCCTCACTCGTAAGGTAAAATGTTATCATTCGACCGGATCTTAACGCTCCTAAAAAATGACTTGCATCTGTAGAGAGTGCGACGATGGACTAGTTCTAGCATGTCGATTACTCAACCCTTCGATGAACAAAACAGGGATCAAGGTTGCGAACTGTATTGGCATTGGAAAAGTGTTGAAACATAAAAGGGTTGCGTAGTGCGTTAGAATAGAATACATCTTCAATCCTATACACTTAACACCTAAGCGAATCATTCACATTGACTAAGGCGCCCTGCAATCGACTCTATCGACGGCTATCCTTGAGTTAGAACTTAAAATTAATTTAATTTTAAAGAGTTTTTTTTTTGTAGCAGACACTGAGCATTCATTCGTTCATCTTCATTTGTTCTAATTTCTTTTTGAATGATTTTTCACTAGTTGTCAGCAATGGGGTGTACGCAGGGTCTCACATTAAAAGATGAAGGTACAAATAGAAAAAAGGTAGGTAAAAACTTAACAAGTAAGATTTTTTCCCGGGAAATTCGCCAAAAAATTTTTATGCTGCATATTAGAAACGGAAGGGTTAGTAACAAATTGCCGCTAAACATACACCTGGAGAACAAATCAAATTGACGAAAAAATGGGCGAAGAATTTTAAAATAAACATTTACACAGTAAAGGACAGTGGTGCGAACTTGTTCAGAATATAAATTTTAAGTAATAAAAACACTTGTACACTAAATTCTTTCCAGGAATGTAAGTTGAAATGGCTCAAATGTTCCACCAATGCTTAATTGATTTAGCGGTAGAAATAGATTAAGTTAAATTTTGGCCTAACGAATGCACTTTTTATGAAGATATGTTTGGACACGTTTTTATCGCCATCTAGGACACTGGAATGGATGTTAACATGAGCCTGAGGATGGGTAGTTCTACACTGATGGTTTGGTAAGCTTTTTCATGTTAAGAATTGTTTCTATTAACGTTAATCACAAGAAATATACCTTTACAAACATGACGGGTCATTATTAAGCACAATCTTCGTTGGACAACCATTGTCCAGCAGGACAATGCAGCTACTCATAACTCTGAATTAAACAAAACCTGTTGTTTTGGTAATAACATGAAAATTTGCTTGTGACCACCGCCATCTAACGATGTGAAATCCAATGCATGTGTTCAGATTATTCGCACTCGTCATATTTATTCAAATGGCCAGCAATTTCAAAACGTTAACACGCTAAAGCGACGACCGATGCAAACGAAGTTAATTATTTTCATCAAATCGCGGCCAAAATGAACCTAATTAAAGTAATTCGAAGAAATAGCATTGTTCAATGATCTTTAAAAAATCAACCGACATTAATTTTCCGTTGATATGCAACCACATTTTGATTAAAAGTAAAGTTAGCCCCACTTTTTATTTCGAATGATTCGAATTTTTCTAATACGGCCAGGCCGTCATACAAGAACAAAAAAAAAAAAAGTTTTTATACAAATCTGAAATAGTCATATTTAGTACTCAAAGTTAAGAACATAGCAAACTAAAAAGTTATGACGAAAATCGTTAAAGTAATGTATAACAATTGGTTTGGAAATTCTGAAAATAATGCTAAAAACATGGTATATTCAGTGTAAAACATTTAATTGAAAACCAGGACTAGCCTTGGGAAATCCGTTGAATCGAACTTTTACATTTAACTGTTGCTGCATAATAATACATATTCGTAGGTAGTTGGTTATCTTCCTGATGTGTACTTTTGGAGCCTGTTGAATGTTCACATTTTTCATTCGCAGTAAATGTTTTATGCTAAAATTGGCTACTGCAAAGGATAACAGGATATACATCAAACAATAGGATAAAAATTCCGCACAATTTCATTGGATTACCGGATGTAAATATCAAATGAACTTTTGCAAGATCAGCCAAGTTTCAAACCCAACGGAGAGCACCCACAGCTACTAGAAACAGGAAGCGACCTGCCAAAAGCTTTCACTAAAGTTGCATGCTACGTGATTCAAGGATAAAGCATCAATTATTGCTCGAAAATCATGCTAGGGATTGTTCGGCCGATTAGTATGCGCCGTAAATCTACAACCTGCTAATGGCGGTACTCTCTTAGCGATCCACACCATCCTATCTCAAAATACAACTAAACTTTATTTTTCAATCCCATGTCTTGTACTTGACATCCGATGCCTAATACTTATAATAATTTTATCGTTTTCTAAGAGTAGCACGGGTAGTCTACACGTTTGACAATATTCCAGCCCTAACCATAACTATTTTAATTAGGAATATATGTCAAATATAATTTGTTGGGAACGAAAGCTAGTAGAATAAGAAATTCAAAAGTAACCGCTGTTTCATAGTTTATAGGGCAAAAAGATACGACTTGCGTCGGGTATGTAACGAACGAAGCGTAACTACGAGCGAAGGACTAACGAGAAAAATTGTTAACTAGGAGCTAGGTGTAAAAGTAAATCAGTCTTGTGATTGATTGGGAGAACTGCGGACGGGTTAGAATACTAATACAGAGAAAAATTAAATTGACTTGAAACATAAACGCAAAAGAAAGGAAATCACGACATAATTCATTTCAATATAGCATACAATTTTCAAAATAAGGTTAAAACTAGTTTCATAAATTAACATATGAGACATACCGTCTCGCGATTCTAAGTAAAATCAGTTAGCAATATGGGCAGAGGATAAAAACAATTATTTTATGAATTTTATTAATAAAATCAACCCATAGAATCTTTTGTAACACTCAATGCAACAGGATTAAATTTTAGAAATGAAGTTCATCTCAAGAGATGTGATCTGCCTAGCCTAGTAATGTAATGTATTTCTTTTTGGCGTAACGGCCATTTTACTCAAACCTGCCATTTCTGGCTTACTCGGTCTGGATTTACCAGGTAGCCAAACAATCAGTGCTTCCTACTAGAGAACAATCCGGCTGAAAATTTGGTGGGATTTGGTCGAATGATAGCCCGGCGTTACTACTACTCTGCCAATTCAAATTATCTTGCAAAACATGTACATTCTAATTAGTCCTTTCTAGTCAATGCATATATTGGTACAAGTATGCACCTGTAACGCTTTCAGCGATTAATAAACTGAACACTAATAGGAATATGAAATCGATTTCATCGCTGGGCAGTACAATGCGAAATTACACTGGTAGATGAAAAGAAATACAATTACAAAACGTTTCCGCCAAACGCATGCAGCAACCAGTAAGCAAAAGTTTCAACCGAATGTGCCAACACGGGCAAATATGCAACTAACAACACAACGCATTGCATTCAACACAAGCCAAAGATACCCGAATAGCCTTTAGCTGAACACAAACACACACACACCCACACACACACACATAATGGTTACTCACTTGTACGGGATATCCCGTTTCACTCGTCTTCGTTAACAGAGAAGGATTCCAGCACCGAGGGATGATTCGTAATGGTGTTTTAATTGGTACACTCAATCGTGTGTACGTTTTGCAATTTTGTTCGAACTATTAACTATGGCACAACGTATATTAAGCACTATACTTGGAATCATAGAATTTCGTCGACACCAAGCTTCTCAACAACGCTGTATTTGTACGCGTATGACCTTCTAAATTATACACTTAATGAACACACATGCATCCAATCAGTTTGGTACTATTTGTAATCTCCTTGTAACGCATCGTATTCCTCAATGCTTCACAATTCTTTAGGGCGAATTTCACTTATGTTTTCACCGAGCACTGGTACGATTTAACAACACATTTATCATTCACACTTTCGCGAATGATAATTTTAATATACCATTTTCACCATTCAAAACCATTAGATTTAAAGCAGTAATCTATTTGCAACCAAATACATGACTTTTTCATTTAATATATTACAACGGTTAGGAACGTGGATACGTTAAATTTAAGTTATTTCGTAGCACTAACATCCACGCGCCGGATTTCTTTGACAGGGAAGGTTATATGGCTTCGTGGTATATATTTAAATTCTACCAGCTCCAGTTTAAAAATGTACACTGTTAAAAATTACACTAGTATTTGCATTTGTTCAAAGCGTATTTCAACGGTCACTTACACAATTTACTAACAAACGAAAAATAACTCAAACACACACAATGGATAACACCACACTGCAATACATCACTGCATATACATAATATTGCAGACAGCTAATCTTACAAAACAATTAGACAAACAAAAACATTCGTAATCTACCGATTGGCACGATGTAAGCACAGTTTGAACAGTGGCTATAAAGCACAGAATGGATCCTACGAGTGATGCTCCTTCGGAATCTGCACCAGAAAACGAAACGTGAAGATGAAGCCGTAATTCCGTTTCCACCCCGGTATCCGTAACGGGCTTCTATTCCCTTGCGCTCAATTCTGTGGCTGCTCAGCTTTATTTCCTTCTGTCAATCATCCGGCTCCTAGCTGTCGACTGCGGAATGCATGGTCTTGCATACAGTACCAGACAAACTCAAACACCGGCACTCGACGCTGAACAAACACACGAGCATCTTAAATGACAGACATCGCTAAACGTGTCTGACTGAATGTGCCACCCATAAACCTGCCAACCGAGATCGCTACGCAATCGTGGAACACCGAAGGCCAACGGTATGCGGACACAAATTCGCAAATACCAATCACAAACACGACACAACCGTTGGTAGTTTCCACCGGCAAACGTACGTCCTTACGGCGCGATGATTATTCGCACACTAAGCCTGCATACTGCAACTGTCGGAGTGAACATTGGGCATGTCGACCGATGGTCGTAGCATCATCGTAGCGCACGAAGTATCCGAGCCTGATTTCGTGTCCGAAGGATGGAGAGAAATTATCCCACGAAAGAGACCGATGAGCATTGAAAGCACCAATCCTCTCATACGCAGCACGTTTTGTATCGTGACCGGGCAGATAACTGTTGTCTCCGTAGGGATGAATTCCGTGCTATTTGTTGTCCTTCTGTGAATTGTTGTGATTTTAGCTCTGCTATCGATAAAAGCGCTACGCATTTCTTATTTCCCGGATGTTTTTGCTGTCAAATCGGGTGTGAATCTAAAATAGATATAACAGATGGCTTATTATTTCATTAAAATGGTTTGATTAATATGTTAATCGAGTAGTTTCTTTATGTTGTCCATAGTTTGAGCAAACTGTAACGTCTGGTAAACTAAGCTTTCGAAAAGGACAAAATAAAACCAGTTCCAATCTTTGAGAAACAAACAAATGTTAAGAAAATTTGTTTTTTTTTCCATAGAATGGTCTGAAAATATTGGGCTTGACACAAAATAAAACAAAATAATTGTAGAATAAGCTGTCCCACGAGACGCATTGATTCGTAACCTTATTTTGGACTAATTATGAACATGTATTTTATCAGCATCTAAGTACAGATTTATCATCGCTTGGTTAATCAACGCTTTTTTCCACTGCTAATCCAAGGTAAATCCTCTCCACAAGAGCTAATCTAGCCGAAACACCATGAGCTACAACGAATAAACACAATTCTTCACAGGCACAGTCTTCCTTTTGGGCGAATGAATAACGTTCAATTTGGTACTTCTATTATCCTTTCGCAAAACGTATCTTACAGCTATGAATTTATCAAAAAGCTCAACTTGCTTTGAACTTACATTTTGTGTAACATAGAATAACGACGATAATCCAATGCACGGGAAAGTGTTTCCTTGCACCGCTCTCCACTCTGCAATGGAGACGCCCAGTCAGAGCGTCCGATGACTCGGACAGGAGATACGAGCCGAATTGACATTTGTGGAAAAATACCTCAAGGCTCCTTAAGGTAGCATTGCTTGTAGACAGGAAGGTGCGAGACCCGCTACTCAGATGCCGAACGTAAAAGTTACATTCCCTTGGTACGCTCATCATTCTATTAATTCAAACCATCTGTACCGGGAGCCATCCGGAACTACGATGTGTGCGTGTGTGTGTGTGTGTGTGTGTACACTCGTCGACAGGCGTTCCGATGAAAGAAAGGACACGTTCAACACTGATCGCTGAGATCAGACCAGTGCTGACTCTAGCTGGATCCCAACGGCAAAGCGCAAACACAACGTCCATTGTTCGGGATTAGAGTAAAGTTGTTTCCTTACGGATGCGTAAGCCCGGCCCCGTTAACCAGGCCTCTAATGGGCAACCTGCACGAACCGGTCACAATCAGCAAAAGACCGACCTACGGGCTTTGTGGCACGGCGGACGCAAAACATGAGCATCAATCGTACCGTCGAAGCGTACCACTTCAACCAACACCAGACTGGACTTAGTTACAGAACTCAAAGCAGACACATTATTCGTTGGTTGGCGTACCTGAACTGTTCCGTTTGGCTGGTGTAGCAAACCGTGGCTTACATAAAAAAGAAACGAAAAGGCGGAAAACAGCTTGAGCTTTTCAAGAGGATTAGTTGGTGCCTAGGAATTCGAACAGCTATTGTCCGAGGGATTGAGTGCAGGATGTTTCCTGTACATTCTTATAGGCAATATTTTGTTAAGTGCCTTACATCCATTGAAATTAAACAATGTGTATCATATGCATATTTTCGTACAAAGTCGTTGAGTTGATATAACATTAGCAACATAAAGCTTCTAGCAACATAAAGCTTCTAGTGTCGTAAACAGTATCGCTATAACTGATAAATGGCATGATTTGAGTTAGGAGAAAACTAGAAATATCAGTTCTATAGAACGAAAAATTATTTAACGGCGAATTACACTATTTTCATAGATAACATTATTTTCGGATTCTTTCTCTCGTCTATTTGGGTTTCAACACATATTTTACCTATGCGCAAACTCACGTTTTTGTACTTGAAAATAGATTTTTGTAAAAATTCACACTTTGTATACCAATCTTTATATCAACCGAACATTCGTAGTGTAATTAATAATGAAATTACCGGAATTTGGCAAGTACCAGCTCTTATTTCAATATTTTCAATGTATTTTGTACTTAATTGCTCAAGCACTACTACTAATGAGTAGTTTTAGGCTTGTTGTAGAAATTGGCTAATACTGGAACTTTCAATTGTTCTCCTGCACAACAGTTGTACATTTCTACAACTGAGGTACATTCATTCTACTGTTTGATGTTTATTTCGTTCAGTAAAAATTTTTTTTTTTATTTCATAACTTTATATTGCTACAGGAGCCAAGATATTGTGTGCAAATTGTGAGGAATACTGTTTGAAATGTCGTGAAGCCGTGCAGAGACTCGATGCGAGTTTCATGGAGCAGTTTTCTGTGTTTTTGTATTATGCGCGATGTAGAGAGGTTGGCCATATTTTCATACAAGAGATGTATTATGAATTGTATCTAGAAACATTTATGCCACGAAGTAAATCGGAATCTTGAATCGCCTTTTTTTAATGATTCTTGGCCCTACAGCAGACATCATTGGTTATAGGATGGATCCATCCGCCTTTCTTTCTAATGATGTATCACATAAATTTCGTATGAATCGTCATAATACTATATATAGTAAGGGGCGATCCATCAATTACGTAACGCTCATAGGGGGGGGAGGGGGTTCGCTCAAGCGTTACGTTTTGTTACACAGGGGAGGGGGGGAGTTATACTTTTGTTACGTAACGGGAAAAAATATTCTGGGTTTTTTTCTGTTGTT